>VZRH01008001.1:646153-712801 GCA_013397555.1 Urocynchramus pylzowi | reverse complement strand
ACTTGTCTCTGCTTGCCCAGCTGCAACATCCAGCCAGCCAAAGGTGTCTCTGGGGTGAAGCACCACAGTTGCTGCTATTTGGCTCAGCAGCAAGGGCCAGACAAGCCAGGGCTCGTCCAGTCTCAATATTGGTGAATACCAATATAATGGGGCATTCACAACTTCTCTGGTCAAACTGCTCCAGAGTCTCACCATACTCATAGTGAAGAAGCTTTTCCTAAAGTTTAACCTAAAAACCTACTCTCATTCAGTTTAAAGCCACTAGCCCTTGTGCCCTCACTATGTGCCTTTTTACCAAGTCCCTCCCTGGCTCTTTCTGTACTTGAAAGGTGCCATACATTTACCCGGGGCCTTCTCTTCTCCAGGCTGAGCAACCCAAACTCTTTTCATAGCAGACTGGCTTCAGCACTGGTCCTCTTCATGGCCCTCCTCTGGACTTGCTCTGACAGATCCATGTGCTTTTCATGCTGAGGGCCCCTGAGCTGCTCTCAGTACTCAGTGAGTCTGAGTTTCAGCCCCAGTCCCAGTTCAGGGTACCTATGCAATGCAGGGTACACCAGCTCAGATGGTGAATCACCACACCTAGATATAGCTCATCCATCTCTGGGTCCCAATTTTCTAGCTATAGAATAAGCATAATAATCCTACTTCATGTTAATGTTCTGAAATGTCAATCCACTTTCTTACACAAAGTTTTGAGATAGCAAATGTAAATTGCAAAATACATTCGTAGTAGTTACTGCTCCATAAAAATCAAAGACATAGAATAGTGATCATGTTATTGTACTGGCTATGACACCATAATGAAAAATGCAGTCCATTACTACACAAGATAGCCATAAGTAATGCTAAAGAAATGATAAGTTGAACTCTCAGTCTTCAAAAATATTTTGAGAAATGTAATTTAGAAGAAAATATGTATATACAGAAAACATTATTACAGAAAAAAGAAGTAAACTAATTTGCTGGAAAATCATGAAGAGGTTACAGCTTTTTAGTATACACTAAAATAATAGTTTATGAACATTTAGTTAAGATGTAAAAACTGTAACAACAGATTACAATTCTTACTGATTTAGTTTATTCAATTCTGCATTAAGTTCACTTATTTCAGTATTGACTAATTTACACCACTGCTTGCTACCAAAAATATTTGCAAAATTCTATGCTCCTAACAATAAGTATTGAGCTCTTTTTGTCTATGTTAGAAGATCCAGCCTCAAGGACTTTTTGATTTTCCAGAGAATACACAAAGGCTACATCCTGCAGTCCAGAACCCAAGATCTGACTCCATGCTAACTCAACATTTTGCAGATTATGATAAAATCATAACTCAATAAATTTGAACTATTAATTTATTTTTAAATTTGAAAATTTATGTATTTGTTTGCAACTGAAACTAGAAAAATTAAGATAGAACATAATTTTCTCAGTATTTTTATTTTTACAGTTGAATTATCTTTGGCATTTTAGCTGATCACTGAACTCTCACTGAAATTTCCGTAAGAACCACAGCATAATATAAAAGTCAATCATGAGATGTTTCCAGTTTTCTGGAAAAAAAAAAACACACGTTTGATTACTGCTTCTGGAAAAGCAGTTTTCAGTAGAATTACATGTTAATAGTTATAAAGATACATCTTTATAAGGTGTATCTTTAGTAGAATTAAGTTTCAATAATTATAAAGATACATCCTAGTGATTGCTGGAAGTTTCTTCCCTGTTGCTTTTTTAAGATTCTGAGGGAAAAACAAACAAACAAAAAACNCAAAAAAAACCCCACACACAAACAAAAAACAAAACAAAACAAAAAAAAATAGAAATGCCAGAAAGCCCCAAAAGTTATTTTTCAGGAAAAGACTACCAATAAACATAGAATTTAGAAATTGGACCTTTTTTTTCAGATGTAAAAAAAAGCAAAAGAATAATGTTTTGCTCATTATTTTCATGAGGATTCTGTACAGCTAAGACATCAGCAACATGATTTTATAATGCATACCTGGAACATGCCTAGCCAGTGGTAACAATGGTAATTATGTTTCTCTTTAGTTCCTGCACAAACTCAGGTTTTCTTACAAAACATCATTTTATAACCTGCCTCTTCAGTTCAGCATGTGCTTTCTGTCACTACTTGGAGCTTATTTCTATAGCTGTTGGAAACACAGGCTGAGCTTGAGATACTACACATTTCCTTGTGGGAATACCTAATGAGGTTTCTTCTCGTGGAACACATGGGGTTAAAGAATTTTCTGGGTGAATTTTCACACAGTATCTCTTCCCATCATAGGGTAAAATGTCACAATAATGCTCCTTTTATTGCAAGTGTATGTACAGAGACAAGGAAAACTATGGATGAGTAGGAACTCACAGACCTGGTGAGCACTGCACCAAGCTCTCCTTCCCAAAGCTAGTGAAAATGACTGAATATTTGGGGACTGAATGTAGCCTTATATTTAATCCTATGTCAGGTATCAGGCATCTAACAAGCAAACAACAGACATGACTCACTCTGTTGGGGAGACACTCGTTGGTATGGCAGGTGATACCTACTGGCAGCTAATGCAGCTTTCCAAGGGCAGTACAGATGATCAGGCCCTCCCAGGAGCACAGGAAGATGGACTACACCTCTGCAGATCTTCATTAGCAAGCAGCACATCCCAACTGCACAGCAGAATGGTCAGTGCCGTGGACCCAATATCCGCACTGCTGCTATTCAGGATGGCAGTGCTGCCCCTTGTGCAGCACAGCAGTGGCTTTTGCCTCCTGCTAGTTTAACTGAGTTCCCATTAGAAGCCAGAGAGCCCTTCTGGAGCCCAACCTTGATTTAGTTTCATAGGAGAGGAGTCCAGTTGAAACCCTGTGAGCTCTGCTCACTTTCAATAATGGGAATTGGGAATGATCAGAAGGCTCTTCTCTAAACTGCTGAGTCAAATAAAAACACTAATGAATAACACCCCATGTAGCACTGGTAAGGACTGAAATGGATGATGAGACTTTCCAGCACCTGGTACATTAAGGCAGAATAAGTGAGATCATCATAAATCTGTTTTTCATGGTGTTCTTTACAAAGGTATCTGGGTGCTAATGGCCTTCCAAGGCCCTAGTGGCCTCTATTGCACCAGTGCAATTACTTGTGGACTTCGGCTGTTTCTTGTTTCTCTCTGCCTCAGTCACCTCTGAGGTTCAGGTATTCCCCATGGTGCTGTCTCTAACTTTTGGCAGACTCTCACAGCTTTTTACATTCTGCAATTCCCTACATCACATCAAGCAGTTTTCTAGACCCTGTTCAGCTTGCACAGCCTTGGCCAGTGTCCACCCAGCAGCTGAGCTGTTCGCTCACAGCCCAAACACAGAAAAGATAACTGCTTAAGCTTACTCATGTAGACAAGAAATGAATCACAGTGGATGGTGATGTGCATCAAAAGCCTGATGGATTCACTGAATCAAAATGCAGTTAAGTCTCAGGCACTGGATCTTAGGGCAGAAAAACAACAAACCTGGGACCTGATCACTTCTGCTTTATAAAAGGAAAGGAACAGATTCCTTGGCTTCAGGGATAGTGATGGCAATCGCTCTTAGTCCTTACTCTCAGGTTCACAGTATGGTTCTCAGTTCACGGTAACAATGTTTTACTTCGGTGAGGGTTGAGCACAGCAGAGGAAAGATGTATCACCCTCCAGAAACAACTGCCCCTCATCCTGATCCTCTTCCACTCCATTCTGCATGTCAATTCCCTTCATTTCTCAAGAGTGACAGAACCCAACTCCTCTCACACAATGTACTTCATTCCCCTCATTCTGTCCTCTTCCTCTCATTCTTATAAGTGTCTGTCACACAGTGCTGAAGTCCACCAACCCTCAACATGATGCATGGCTCTATAACCCACTGCCTCATAAGGGTAACACGTGTTTTGAAACATCTACTGTATTTTATAAATTCCAGTTGACTAAAGCAGGGGAAATGAGTTATAAAACTCTACAGCAGAAATATTAGGAATACCAACCTCTGTAAAAGTGAAGTGTGTGAGTGATAGGAACATAAAGGCCAAGAAAAATGATGAATTATCTCTGGATATGAGAGGAGTCTTAACATTTTAAAAGGATGTGTATTGACAGAGAACTGCTTTCTGTCTGGAAGTCTGGCCAAAATGCTTGAATGAAAAGACTAGAATAAAGTTGAAAGGAATGGAGTTTGCACAGAAAACAGAGTTACACAGTCTAGATTGGTGAATCAAACGTGTCCTCATAACACTGAAATAACAGGATATCAAAGAATAATGGAAAAGAAACTTGCAGAATTGTGTAGATCTCAGAGGTAAATTTAATCAATACAAAGAACTTCCTATAACAAAACAAATACAGCTACAAAAAGAAACAATGGGTGCTTGAGGAACAATAGGAGAATTGCAATGGATTTCATATCTTGCAATAATTTACAAAGAAAAGCATAGTGCAGAGACTAGAAAAAGATGATAATCACAGGGCTGCTGCTACACAGGCATTATTCATAAGACCAGTGGCAATGCTACAGAAGAAAATTAATGAACATGCAGTTTGAAAAATGCAAACCTATTAATTTTTAATCTGGACATAAATGAAAAAAATCAAAATGTTGTCTGCCACGCTGAATGCAGTATAAGTAACACTGAACTTATTTATTGGGGGTACTGGGTTTGGAGTTAAAAAACTTTCAGGTCCAAGGTCCCATCTATGGAGAAACAAAGAACAACAACAACAACAAAAAAGAATCTGATAATGGTTGAGGCATTGGAAACAGATTCAGCAGAGTACAGAATGAAGCTAAAAGACCTAAACTATTCCTTGACTCTTATTTTTAAATTAGTTATTCTCACTCCAGGAAGAAGAATAAAGAGGATGGAGGTGGTGAGCACATGGAGAGAGCTCACATAGCAGTGCAAAGACAGTGGGTGTACAACACCTGCAGTCAGCCACAGAGACCCCATTATGAAATGCAGGCATTAGAAAGAACATAGCCTACAAGAGAAAATTACTGGAGATACAGGTGACAACAATTATTTTTCTATACTTGATTCATCATTAAAATTTTCATTGGTACTTTGGTGAAATGAAGCAGAGAATTGTGTACATAGTGTACTGTCTTGGGCAAACAGGTCCTTCAGTGCTTTATTTCCTGATGCTTTTGAAAATGAAATGCAACAAAATCTTAATGGCTATGAGGTACTAAACCAAACCTGGATCACCTTTTTGTTTAGAGGCAAAAAGGACAAAAAAGACTAATCAGCAGAAGAATGTGATGATAAGACAACCACTATTGAAAGAACCCTAACACCTGACATGAAGGTTAAATGAAGAAAAAATAGAAATTCTTTGGAGAAAAAAAAAAAATTTAGAAAAAGATTAACACACTAAAGTGGTATGTGCCAAAACTGAGGCACTAGACAGTGACCACTGTGACCAACTAGTGATCTATGCTTAAATTCCCTGCCAAAAAACTAAGAGTTCAGAGACCTGTAAATTCTACATTTGTACAAATCTAAGCAGAAGCTAAAACAGCATAGATAAGAACCACCTGGGCACTAGAAAATTACTCTTTGAATTAACCAAGCCAAAGATGTTTATTGTATACAAACAATAAATTGGAAGTTTGCAAGCCTTATGTGGGAAATCAAATCCTCAAGAAATGCACGATCACCATACCTAAAGATACTTCACAGGATTATGTTCATCTTAAAACTTATGATCAAAACTAGGGATTATTCCAGACACCATCAGATTCAGGAAGAAGACTTTGCCTTAATTAATGAGAGTAGAAAATGTCATGCTTTTATTTGTGAAAGGCTAATTAGCAATTTGTTGCAACCAAGTTACAATGTAGTTTGCTTGAACTATAAACAAGATGTTACACTTTTACTATGGTCAAAAATATATCTTAAAAGTTGTATTTGCTTATTTTTTTTTCTTTAATCCAAGATTTATTAGAAGTTTAGTCCCATAGAGCTGAAATTACATGCAGGCAAAAATGACACATAAACTAACTTCATAGTGTCTGACTCTTTCCCTGGTTTTATGCTCACCCTTGCACTGCCTTGGAGATCCTAAGGTTAATGGCTTCAACGTGGAGAGGCAACACTGACGTGGGTTGCAGTACCCTGAGTTCTTTGATGCAAGATACTGCACTGGGTTTGCATGGCCAAGCTTTGGTAGGAGTTGGGGGTACAGGGCTGGCTTCTGTGAGAAGCTGCCAGAAGCTTCCTCAGTGTCTGGCAGAGCCGATCCCAGATGGCTCCAAGATGGATGTGCTGCTGGCCAAGGCTGGGCCAATCAGAAATGGTGCTAACACCCCTGAGGTAACATATTTAAGGAGAAGAAAGAAAAAGTTATATCTCAGATGTAATTGTGGCCAGAGAAGAGTGGGATGAGAACATGTGAGAGCAGCAGCTGTGCAGACTCCAAGGTCAGTGCCCAGGGAGGGGCAGGAGGTGCTCCAGGTGCCAGAGCTGAGACTCCCCTGCAGCCCCTGGTGCAGCCCATGGGGAGGCAGCTGTGCCCCTGCAGCCCATGGAGGGCCATGGGGATGCAGAGATCCACCTGCAGCCCTTGGAGGAGCCCCACACTGGAGCAGGTGGATGCCTGCAAGGAGGCTGTGACCCGATGAGATAGCTGTGCTGGAGCAGGCTCCTGGCAGGGACCTGTGGAGAGGGGAGCCCATGCTGGAACAGGTTTCCTGGCAGGACTTGTTTCTCTGTGGGGTACCCATGGTGGAGCAGCCTGTCCTTGAAGGACTGCATCCCACGGAACAGTGACCCACACTGCAGCATTAGTCAGAGAACTATTGCCTGTAGGATTGACTGATGTTGGAAAAATTCATGGAGGACTGTCTCCTGTGGGAAGGGCTCCATGCTGGATCAGGGGAAGGACTCCTCTTCCTGACCAGCAGCAGAAATAACCTGTGGTGAACTAAGTGGACAGTAACCCCCATTTCCTGTCTCCCTGCACCACTGGGGGAGAGGAGGTAGAGCTGGAAAGGAAGGAGGAGTGGGGAGAAAGGTAGTTTTAAGGTCTTATTTTGCTTATTATCCTGCTCTGATTTTGTTAGTAACAACTAATGTCTCTAATTCTAGCCTGTTTTGCCCTTCACAGTATTTGGTGAGATCTCTTTCTGTGTTTACCTCAACCTATGAATCCTTTGTTGTATTTTCTCTCCCCTCTTCAATTGTGGAGGAGGGTGCTAGAAAGGCTTTGGTAGGTGCCTGGCATCCACATGAAGACAATCCACTACAGCCACATAAAACTGACAGCAATCATTTCTTCCTCCTCTCTCCAGGAAGCACAGGGGGTTATTTTTAGGATGCTATATACATTGTTCTTTCTCCATTGTTTAGCAACTCCATTTCCCATCCAATTTCACTAGATATGGTAAGTTTTACACCTGCTGTGTATGGTTTTTTTTGCTCTCTTTGTTACTTGTGAAGTGATTTTACCCAGATCCCAATGTTGTGTCCCTTTAATGACCTGCAGCTGACCTTGATTCCCAGTCGTCGCTTACAGTCCTGCAGCCTTCCTTATCATCCCATGTCTTTGCTTTCAATGCCTCCACTTCCATCCCAACCCTGTACTTCCCTGTGCAGCACTTTTATTCTAGGGCCATAGCAGCACCCTCCACACAGAATAATGATTTATTATTGCTACCATTAATTACAGATACAGTACAAACCTAGGCAAAAAGTAAAGCAGTGAAGGTAAAAATCACTCAGCCATTAGACAAAGGCTGCTAGAAGTCATCAAGCTCAAAGGGAGCTGGGGACAGACCCTGACCAGTCCAGAGAAAGACTGGCAGGTCCCAGCCTGTGGGACAGTTTTAGCACAAAGCCTGCAACCTGCAACAGCTGATGGCAACACCACATTTACCAGGACACAGGACTCCCAGTGTCAGTGGAAAGACAACACAAGGAACTAACTGCCTTTGATGACCAGTTCTAAAAGCACTCTTGGGATACAGAGATTTTTTTTTTCAGCTACACATATGTAATTTTAAACCCAAATATATATCTGGTTGAGGCCTTTTGCATTCAATGCACTTCTCAGTTCCACCAATGCTAGATTATACACAAGGTATAAACAATTGCTTGGGCTCTGCCACAGTGTAAACTGTGAGGGCTACAGCTGCTGCTGAGGATGAGTCTCTGCACAAAAGGATCAAAACTAATGACCACTGACTGTATTTCCAAACTTCACCATCCCTTTAGGAAGGGCTCCTCACTATGATATAGGGTTGTGCTTAACTACACCCAGGCTGCTGACAGCAAATCACCACATTCAAAAGGATAAATACAGCTATTTAGTGATTTGAAAAAATGAAGAGCAGAGAGATATAATAAAGGCTGATGACACTGTAAGAGCTTTAAGAGCTTACTGTGTCAAAAATAAAGCAACACGCCTTTGGCAGAAGAGGAATGTCATTTGAGGAAAGCAGATATAACTTCATTTATACTGGTTGGAGGAAAATAAACCTTCTTTTCCTCTGGTGTCATTTTTACTTTCCAGTAATAATTTTACTGGTTCTCTTACATCAATCTAGCTCTATTTCATTATGTTTGGAGCCAACAGTTTTATAAATTTTAATCCTTTTTTTCTTAGAGAGAGAGAGCATGAAGAGTCACCTTAATGTGATACAAATGTTATAGACAGTAGAAAACTACTAATGTTTTAGATAATTCAATAAGCTAGCTGATGAAAAATCATCAGTCATCACGAAAAGAAGGTTAACTGTATTTATGCCAAGAATTCCATAAACTGAAAATAATTTATTTATCAAAAATTCTTATTATTCAAGAAACATTCATCTTTACATCTGTTATGCATACAGTGTTCACAAAAACTGTGCTTAATAAAAACCAGTATTGCTTATTTAAAATGTACAAACAGGAAAATTTAAATTAAATATCTGTATCACCTTTTTGTTCCTTCTCTGTCATTAAGTTTTATTATGATTGTATTATTCCTATAAGAACAGGGTTTTTTTCTCCAAAGAATAAATATCACTTGTATCATAAGATTTGCAAGGGATATTATGTTTTTTAGAATAGGGACTTGTATGAAAAGAAACATTTTGCAGTTCTCCAGGCTCTGAATGAATTATTTTGCTACTAACTATTAAACTGAAATAAAAGTAAATTCCAGTTGTAGTCAAGTACTTTAAAGACTTTGGGCTTGGTCACCTGAAGGAAATAGTAGAAAGAATATTTCTACCAAGGAGAAAATTCTGGAGGGAAAAATCCATGTCTAAGCTATTTTATGCATAAGAAGAACAAATGACTCATATTTTGAAACAATCCATCAGAAGAGGTCTAATGTGTACACTTAACTTTGACTATAAAGAAGCCTGAAGCTTGTCTTTGGCAATTAATTTATTTATATTTAAGCCAAATTTCATGATGAAGGCTCCAAGTACACACTTGAAAGTAAATACTTGGTTAACCACTCACTTGATGAAGGATGCTTGCTGAATACAGGCCTAGAGAACAGATCCACTCATGAATGTAGGTTTCACTTCAAAGCATAATTGCTACTGCAGGTGCCAACATAAAGAGACCTCCAAGCCTTTCCCAATCTGTGTAACTTACTCGTAGCTTATAGCTGCAAAAGAACTTAAACACCCAGGATTTAGGCATGATTTTTGATCCTCAACACCAAATTGTGGCCATCTAATTTCCTGTTCAGTTGCTTCCTATCCCTGAAATCCACAGATGCCAGAACTGTCCACAGTAATACTCCTCAGACTGAAGTGTCTGGGCAGCAGTGCCACATGAGGGTGAAGGAGATTTGATAATTCTTTCAGACTTAAGTTTCTCTGGGATTCATAAAGTAACAAGGGACTAACTAAGACAGATGTTCCCAATACACTCCTATTGAATACAAGAGGAGCTGCTGCCCTTTTCCTTAATGAGGTAGCAGTTGGAGAGCTCATCAAGTAGCACATTATGGAAGTCAGGAAATAGGTGTTCATTTTAGAGAAGTTGCTAGATGAATCCCACAAGAACCATTTGGGAACGTGTTCTGTTAAACTATTCATAAGTGATCCAGAAAATTAGTTGAACAGTAATAAAAATTCTCCAGTGATAAAGACCACCTCTTTCTGTGTGCACAGACTCTAGATAATGTTATTTCAGGAGAAAGATCTTGAAAGCATTACATTCAGGTCTACAGAAAGAATTTGCTCAGTGTATCATATCAATTACTAGAGTATTTTCTATAAGGCAATTTTTAGGAAAGGAGATAAATGAAACTGCAAAGCCTCTAGTAGACCATTTTGGTGCTCTAATCTAAAAACATTTAGAAACAGAACAGATCAAGAGAAAATAATTATTATGAATATGGAAATATTTTCATATGAGAAGCTAAATACCAAAGTCTTGGCAATCTTGATGTTCCTGCAGTTCAGGATGTCTTCAAACAATTAATTCTTGGAAAGCCTTTCAATTTTCACTAGTTGTTATGTTCTTATCCAAACTTTTCAACCTGCAGCTTTCAGGAGTTGCAGACCGAGTGCATTGTTACATTTTCCCATCTCATTTGGAACTGTGAACCCACGAACGTGGGGCATGATGTGCTGCACACCTCGAGAAAAATGCCCAACACGTAGATGTATTATGTTTTTGTTCTATGACAGTTGCAACTGCTTGCTGATGTATCTTTTATCACCTATTACATCGATGTGTACGCTTAAGGCGGTTATGTGTCAAATACGGAACCCACTTCTGATGTTAAAGATCCTATTACTAATTAGCATTCAAATGAGCTCAAAACAGTATTACAGGTGCTTCATCTAGAAAGCAAGGCAACACTTCAACCACTCTGATTGCTCATTATAATCAAAGCTGAAAGAGTGCAGAGGAGAGCGATTTACAGCCACTTTCAGCTGCAAATTCAGGAATCATGCCTGCTGCAAGATGTGTGGAGAACTGCCAGCTGCCTTCACCCCCTCACCTCCTGCAGTGGCAGCCTCCTCCTCTCCTTCCACACACAGGGACTTTCTGAAGGACAATGTTGTTGTGTCGCTGACGAACCCTTTCAAATCCAGCTGGGAAGCCCCTGCAAGCGCAAGGTTTAAAAGCTCAAAGGGATGATCCCATTTAACTCCTCGTTGCTTTTTCTAACAAGTCTCCACCATTGTGCAAGATTCTGTGTTAATGTTTTGTACCCTGAAACACAGTGGAACCTGTGATAGAAGAAATGTACTTCCCTAAACAGTGGATAGAAGGGAAGTGACTTCTCCCTGATTGCCATATTGGCCCAGGCGGGGTAATGGGGATGGTTTGGCTTCCAGCAGTTTAAAGACCTGTCTGATAAACTGTATTATAAAGTTCATTTTCCTGGCTGATTGTCAATAATGATTTCCTTAAGGCTGTCCCTTGATTAACCACAACAATGCAAGCAAAAGCAGTAAATGGATTTGAGTATCCTACCACAAATTTAGAAGAGATCACTATTTTCTTGTATCCCCTTGATTCTCATGCAGTGATGTGCAAACCACATCAGTGGAGGGAAGCCATAATGGCAGAGACAAACTGAACTCTGGGGACTGGAAGAGGGAAAAGAAGTTCATAAATAATTGGCAAACACTGTATCTCTAATGGCATTTACACAGATGAAAATGTTTCGGTATCTGAGCTGACTTAAAAAATACATTATCTTCTGAAAAAGTATTTAAAATTAAATCCAATAACTGAAAAATCAACCAGTGTGCCACTCTTCTTCCAAACATATCCTTTTTCTGAGACAGAATTTTAATGCCTTGCAAATGACATCCTCCATCTCCCATGTGACAGTCACACACGATTTTGCAAGTTTCACGTTTTCTTTTATTGCAGAATTAGGTTTTGTGTAATGATAAAGAACCCAAACACACTTTTCAATGGCAAAATTACTTGTTCCTCTACTATCTAGAAAATCTAATTATTCACACTATATTAATTTAGACAAATAAATATTAATGAGATTGCAAGTTCTTGGATGATTTCTCACAAAGGTGTCAGAAGTAGTTGACAGATGAATATGTTGTAACAATACTACATATATCATAAAATCATAGAATAGTTTGGGCTGGAAGGGACCTTAAAGATTATCTGGTTCCACTCACCCTGTCATGGATAGGGATACCTACCATTAGACCAGGTTGCTCAGAGCTCCATCCAAACTGGCTTTGAAAACTTCCAGGTATGGGGCATCCACAAGTTCTTGGGGCAACTTGTTCCCGCCACACCACCCTTGCAGTAAAGAATTTTTTCCCCAATATCTAATCTAAACTTACCCTCAGTTTGAATCCATTCTCCCTTATCCTGTCACTACATGCTCTTGTAAAAATTCCCTCTCCATCTTTCTTGTAGACTTCCTTNGGGGCATCCACAAGTTCTTGGGGCAACTTGTTCCCGCCACACCACCCTTGCAGTAAAGAATTTTTTCCCCAATATCTAATCTAAACTTACCCTCAGTTTGAATCCATTCTCCCTTATCCTGTCACTACATGCTCTTGTAAAAATTCCCTCTCCATCTTTCTTGTAGACTTCCTTCAGGTACTGGAAGGCCACAGTTACATCAACCCTAAACTTCTTTTCTAGGCTGAACAATCCCAATTCTCTCAGCTCTTCTTCATAGGAGAGGTACTTCATGCCTCTGAGCAACTCAGTGTTCCTCCTCTGGACTTGATCTAACAGGTCCATATCCTTCCTGTGCTGGGGAGCTATCATGATTTTATGTCTGACATATTTACTGACTGCAAATGAAATAGCTTGCAAATAGATGCTTGGTCATCTCAGATATGATGAGGATTTGCTCTGCAATGGCGAAGAACACATTTTCTAATCTTCTCATAATGGAAATCTGTAAGAATATTAGTCCATTATAAGCCATAAATGAATCTGAGTAAAATACATGATTTTTTAATGACTAGTTAGCTAATTATAGCTATTCTAATCAAAATTTACTGAAGATTCATTTTCATGGAACATGCAGAGTACTCAGACCACGTACAATTCAGGTAACAGCAGCTCCTTGGCAGTGCAGTCTGGACCTGACCTGAACTTTGCATCATGAGAGAGTACTTTAAAAAGATATCACTTGTAAAGGAAAAGTAAAAGAAGCCAAAATAAGTTCTGTCAAGCTTGAGATAACTTGACTGGGGTGATGATGGTAGCTTTTGGCTGGGGAGTCTGTGACTCAATAGAAATGTTGGTATTCCTCACTGAAAATTTTTAGAATACATTGTTTACCTAAGAACAGATACATCCTCACTGGTAGGCAGACTGACTCATTTGCAAGGTAAATGCAAATCCTAGAATCACAAAGAAAGTAGCCTGAAGGATGGAAAGGGCTTTCTTCCAGGAAGCCCAGTGTTCAGAATTTCGCACTGTTCATCCTAGCACCCCAAAGAAAACACCAGCTATGCACTCACTTCAGAGGAGCTCACCCCAGGCTGGAGATGTCACTGGTAGTAAACTGACCACGTCAAGATGTCAGTGACTAAGTGCAGCCAGGGCATTCCCTCTAAAAGCTCAAAGTACACTGCTCCAGATCCTCTACCCAGAACTCCCATGAGCACTTGCACAGCATCCAAACCAGAATGGACTATCACCAAAACCCCAAACACCCATAAAATTGAAAGAGTAAAATAATTTTAGAATTCAGTTTAAAACAGATAATTGCACTCCAGAAAAGGTTAAGTACCTGCAGTCTTCAGAGTCAGCTAATTTTACTGCACTAAAAATTAATATTCATTTTGCACTTAAGTTTTATCATCCAGATCATCCCTGGCAATTTAAAGCACTCCTCCAACCCCCTTTATGTGCTCAGATTTATGCAAGAAGAAATAACCTTGTGCACAGGCTTTGCGTGTTGCAAAATTTTCATTACATGGTAGCCATATATCAGATAATAAAAAAATATGCAGATTAAATTAATCAATTATAGTCAATTCTGCCTAATGTCACCATCAGTTTACCATAAAATTTCCTTCTATTAAAAGCGTTTTCCCAGGAAACATTGTAACCTGCCTCTGGCTGAAAATGAAGCATTTTATTTGTTTTCCAGTTCTTTACTGCTTTAGCACCTGTGGTCTCCCTTGTTGCTCATTTTCAATACCAGGACAAATGAACGTAAAATAAAATTGAACAATAACCCTGTTTATGGCAGACTTTCTCCACAGATTCAAGAGAAGAGATCAGGATATTTTTATCATTGTATGAACATCCTCAAATGCTATGACTGCTATTAAATGCTGGAAAAAATACATTTCCTTTCCTCCTAAATTGGAAAAAGGGAAAAATAAAATATATTTCTTAAATAAGGAATACATGCACCTCAAAAACTCAGCAAAGCTTCTGCTCCTAATAGACTGAGCTCATTGTGCTACATTTTCCATCTAAATCTTAGGGGGTTTGAGTCAAAGTGTGCAAAGACCAAATTACTCAGGTTCCTCAAAGACATCATAATCTTCCTCCCAAGGCTGTGTTCAATCCCAGGTCTTTGCTGACAAGGTGGATCTGAGACAAAGGTCCCAGTCTGGAGAGATAGTTATAGGACAAATGAACAATTATTTGTGTCCCACGAGCAAGGTTCATTTACCTTGACTTAGGCATCCAGAAGTTAGATTTTTAAGCCTAAACTAATCACATGGAGCTCTCAATGGAAACAAACAGGGTGACTCATCTGAAGCTGAGGATGCTGTTCAAGATGACTTGGGAGTTTAGGTGAATGAATCAGTTTATGGATCTATGTATCTTCTTGGATCTGTCCAATTCATATCAATAAAGAAGAAACCAAAATACAATTGGTAATTATGAAAATGGGGAGGAAAAGCATGGAGCATTGCTTGGATTCTTTTATAAAATTATCAAGATGAAGGAAAAAAATGAAGACTAATAGAACCATACTAGACAAGTTTAAAAACTGCTGGCAGTGCTTTGGAAACTGACCAAAGGATTACAGACATTATTTTAACTGCTCAGGAAAAGATAATACATCCATCATGAATCTGAAACATTCAATTTGCTCTTCCAAACACATATTTAAGCATTACCTATTTTCACTGGGCACGCTGAATGAAGATTGCAGTATTTTTACAATTGACCTACACATTGCACTGCTGGTGATGTGAAGAGCAAAGAAAGAGGTGGAAACCCAAGCAATCAGGCAAGTGCAGGCAGAGATGATACTATTACCAGCTTCATAGCTATTTTATTAAAATTATTTCACTCAGAAACAGTGGTTGCAAAAGCAACACTGGCCAACAGATTCTGGTACGACTTAAGAGAGATGATATACCTAATTATGAGAAACTCCATTTGTTCTACTTTCATTTTATATAAGTTGAGGGGATTGACAGTGATGGAGTTCTCCAGCAGAAAAGGCACATGGTGCTCAGGCACCAGGGACATGCAGCACCACAGCAGCTGATTAATTAACAGCTGTCATTTACCAATTATATCCTTTCACAATCAGTAAATCTGTCATGAAAGGACAGGTTCTGCTGCTCTGCAGTCTGAGCAATGGCACTGTGGCCATCATGTTTTATTACTGCACTCCCCTAAGATGCATGGAGGAGCCTGGAAAAAGCACTTGAGATGCCTCTCTGGTAAGCAGAGCATGACAAATTTCCATCAGCAGTGCTCCTCAACCTCTGGCCATGATGGGGATTACACTTGGCTCACTTGCCTCCAGTCCTCTGCTGTCCCTCCCATGCCCCTTGTGCCCTCTCCCAGGGGCTGCAATGCCTCCTCCAGCACCAGACTGCACGTGTGTTTCCTTGGCACATCCCTCCTTCATACTCACAGAGAGATCTCCACCCATCAGGGACTTATACATAAAAAGGTTAACAAGGAAGGAAAGATGCTTGCCTGCTTTTTTTTTTTTTTTTTTTTTTTCCTCCCCCCCAGTATCTCTCTGAATCCCATTCTGTCAAAGGGTGTTTTTATGCTAGAAACGTTCAGTGGCAAAGAAATCTTCTTATCAACCATTCCTTGTTGCTGCTGTTTTGGCAAACTGCATTCAGCAGTGCCTGCCTCTGCCGGGGTCACCTGGCCCTGCTGCCAGCACCTGGTGAGAGAGGCATGAGGGCAACTGAGCATCTCTCCCACAGGGTCCCCAAAAGTCCCACAAACCCTCTAATCCACTCACATGTGGGTTTTCAGTCTTTCTGCCACCATCTCCTCAGACACAAAGGAGGGTGACAAATGAGACAAACCATCATGTTTGCCACAGAGACAGGAGATCTGATTCTTCTGTGTCTGTGGAAATGCAGAACAGCAACTGAAGCATCCTGCTGTGCAGGAAGAGAAATTAAATGCCACTTTCAGGAGAATATTATGGCAAATAATGTAATCTGCATATAATGCAGCAATGACCCTGGACTATCTAAAACCAACTTCAAATAGCTGGCAGAATTAAAGTCCAAGACCTGTTGGTTTTGTGATTAGCTCTGTGCTTAGGAATTGCTCTTCTTTCATTCCAACAGTGAGAATATATTTGACCAAGAGTAGCTAGCATCGTCTATCACATAGAATGGCAGAGTCTCTGGTCAATGAGTAGAAAGGAGAGGTTAACAAACTGAGGTTGGCCAAATTTCTTTTGCACAGAAAGAAGAAAAAGCTGTTTTTTCAAATTATGCAAGTATTAATAGGAATGCAGAAATGCAGTGGCTTTACCTGTGAAGTTCAGAGTCCTTTTCCCTAGATCAGCAGATGCAATTGAAATATTTGTAACTTTAAGGAGGTCCAGTGTGCTTTCTCCTTATCTTATTGAAACTGTATCGATAATAACAGTAAGGAAATATTTAAGAAGCTAAGAATCTGTGATGATGTCTATTTTCTGAAATTAATGTAAAGCCAGCAAGTATTATTGCTATTATTACGCAATATTTTGCATGCTATTGCATGTTAGAAACAGTCCCAGCAGGGTGGAAAGGAAAAGAGGACAGGCTGCCTGCCAGACCCAGCCAGTCCAGCACTAGATCAACAGGTCTACCTCCCTGAGATTGCCTGAGAGCCAAAGGAAGCCTTTGGAGCATGTGTTGATGTGATGGCTTGCTTTAACTTTAAAGTTTTATTTTAATTTGTGAATACAGCACTTAGGTGGATGCATTGCTATGAAGTGCCATGCATTAATCCTAACTCTGAAGGATTTTCCTTTGCTTTATAACACCCCCCCCTTGAAATGCACTAATAAGAAACACGCTGTTAAAAAACCTAAAAGTACAGGTTTAAGAACTTTTTACTTTCAGGCCAGAGCACAAACCATCAGTGCACAAACAAATCCAAGATGAAATAAATCATCACACTTACCAGCACACGAGGCCTGTGACTGCTGACTAGGTTTGTAATCAACCCATGCTGTATCTTTTGAGCCACCCAGTGTTTCTATCACTTTTTGAATCTAAGCACAGCATGCAGATGTTTTAATTCAGATTTGGTCTTCTGCACTGAAAAATCAAACCATTCGGGTTTCACATTTAAACATCTGCATTCTCTAAGTTTGCAATACTTTTGATAAAGATGATTGACAAATGGTTTAAGCACATCAGTCCCTTTTAGTGTCTCCAGTATAGCCCATTACAGTACTCATCTAAATAGATGGGGAATCTTTTCTTGCCTGTTTTCAGTAGACTGCTTTGTATTTTATTTCTCATATTTCCATTCATTTCCTTCTACTCAGATGGGGTATCTGCAAACATAATCTTTGTAAGTGCTTCCCAAGAAATGTGTTTCCCAAGAGATGCTCTTTTTATGGGGGAATCTTTTTATGTGTTTCCCAAGTGTGTTCATAAAGAAACAGGTGACTTGGAAACAGAATCCTTCTGCTCCCTGCTCACAGAATTTCAGCTTTCATTTTCAGGGAAAAAAGAGTTTGAAGTCTAGAAGGAAAGGGTACATAAAATGCAGCAACAAAGGTAGAAAGTAACAGGCTTCTCTTTTTTGGTACGTTGTTTATTTAGGTTTGTATAGGTAAACTGAAGGCCTTTAAGATCTTCATTGCTGATTTTCTGCTGCTAGTGGATTAGGAAAGGGATGTGACTGTGCTCTGTATGATGGATAATGGTAGTTTTAGAACCAGATTTTCTCACATCTTTTTTTGTTTTTTTGAGGAGATAGCTGCAGCTACTTCACTGTTGCCTGATAAGCTCTGGTTTCTGACAAATTGAAAACCATGAGACATGGATCAGGCACAGTTGTGCAGTGCTGTTTTGCTGACCATTGCCTGTTTTTTTGCAGGCTGCTTGGTGTGCACAGGAGCAGCCTGGCACAGCCTCTGGGGCAGCCCTGGGAGCGAGCTGGAGACCCAAGCGCTGACATACATGTGCCACCAGCAGTACTGCCAACCAAACCTGGTGGAACAGCTACAAGAGCTGTTCAACAAAACACAGTCTGTGCAGGAGCCAGGTTACATCTGCCAGTGCCTCTATCTTTCACCAGTGGCTGTCAGATCTGGTGGTCATGCTGGACATCACCCAGTTGGGCTACATGAAAAAACACGTCGCTACCACAGTGCCTAACGAGAGGTTTGAACCAGCAGGCACACAAGACTCCTGAAGGGAAAAATGAAACAATCCAGGCTGGTGTTTTCACCAGCAAGCTGGAAGATACTG
The DNA here is from genome assembly GCA_013397555.1 of Urocynchramus pylzowi. Taxonomy (NCBI): domain Eukaryota; kingdom Metazoa; phylum Chordata; class Aves; order Passeriformes; family Fringillidae; genus Urocynchramus; species Urocynchramus pylzowi. Next base: position 694,186 of record VZRH01008001.1, on the reverse strand, counting down.
TAGGGCCAGTACCCATTTGGCTGCACCTAGAGGTCTTTTTGCTTCCCAACAAAAGAAAAACAGAGGCAAGCGACATAGGAGTCCATGTGAAAGTCTTCACAGGAGGAAGCCAAGAACAAGATCCTATTTGGAGTCAGGATTTTGAAAGGAAAACTTCTGTTTCTGAACAAGAAAACTGCCTGTTTGTTATTTCCTGCTATGTTCAGGTAAAAGGCACGTGGCACACATTTTCTGTTAACAAAGTGGAGAAATGCTACTTATTTCTTCCTCTATAGGATGCAGAAAGGGCATTACCCAACCACAGAGAATGAGTAAGAAGTTCTGGAAGTACTAGGAGAGTTCTCCTTGTTGATGCAAGGCTAGATATTAAAAGACAAATTTAAGAAACAGCAATAGAATATTGAAAAAGAGTTACAGCCTGATTTCAAAATTATGACTTAAGAGACTCTAAAAGACTTTAAGAATTATTTTCTATTTTAATATGTTTTCCTGCCCTTTGTAGTCTAGCACATTCTACAGAATATGATACCACAGATCTTCATAAATCTGTAAGTATGTTTGACATATTTTTATATAAAGACCTGTACATTTGCCTTGGTGCTTTTCATCTGAAAAATCACGTTTCAAGCTCATGTGTCATTAGGCTTGTCATTACCTGAAAATGAAAGGCAAGGAAGGACACAATGAGCTATGCTGAATGCCAAAGGTCTCAAAGAGCAAACTGGGTTGCACCAGCTGATTTCTGAAGGCACCTGAAATAATTAGGAATAGACAGAAACTTCTTTTCAGAGTGACCAAAAGGCACAACCAATCCTCCCAGAAGTCATCTTTTAACTTGGCTGAGGAGAACATGTTTAGATGGTGTGCTCTGCCTTCAGTCTGGGATGAACTCACATACAGCTGAAAGCAGAGCTGCAACAAGCATAGCAGAAACACTAATTCTGTCTGCTGGAAGGTGGGTCCATTATCTCAGGATCAGCACAGAGCTGATGTCTTCCATTCACAGTCCATTTCCACTAACTGAGCAGAGCTGGCATCCTGCTTTTAGAAAAAAAAGAAGAAAACATAAATCTCACAGCCACAATAAGTATTGCTGTCTCATATTTTGTCTTTCTCATGGCAAAATTAGAGCATCCCTTCTTTCAGAATGACTCCAAATAAGTGGAAAAAATCCTTTTCCTCCTTACTTTGCAAAGCTCCTCAAGCATGTCCATCTTCCAATTCATGGGTATATGACTCTTCTATAAAGCACAGCTTCAAAGTCATCTGTCAAAGTCAAATCACAGCCATACTTCCCAAAGACAACTACTTTTTTTCATTCAAGGATGTATTGATTCCTCCAAAGATAGTGGAACTTCTAAAACTCAACTGGATAAAAATATCAGCTGTGAAACCCCACCTCTCACATAAATTCAGACACTTGAATGTGCCCACTGTCACCTTCTGCTTGGCTTTAGGTACAGTACCACAATCACTCCTACAATGAGAACAGTTAAAATACAGAACACTGGTTATCTTCATTTTCCTTTGGAGGCCTGTCTTGACTTCTCAATTAATTATATAATTCCTGAATTAAAGGCACTCAATCCCCCTGCTGTGACTGGATGACTACTTTTCAAAAAACCAACCATGGTATGTTCCTTAAAAGCACATGCCCTGAGAATGGACTTACACTGTCACTGCCAATTTAGGAGAGAGTGAGATTAAGGAGTGAAAGGAAAGTGGCTCCATTAGAACCATCCAGGCAATTTACAATGGCTACTCTGTTGCTGTGAAGTGAATATGAATTAGTAAAAACATTTAAGATTGTGAATAATAAAAGAGTTGCATTTCAGCTTCTACCACAGCTTGAAATGCTTTCATTTTGAAAATGCCACTTGTGCTAAAGTTTAATTAAATTAAAAAAAAAAAAAATACTTGCAAATGAAAAAGATCTAAATACAGAGGCAACAGAGAGAAATCATAAAGGCCAGATGCAAAATGTGCTGTATCCTCTGCATTATTCACCAACACAGCAGCCCCAGGGCTCAGGGTCACAGTGCTTAATGTATTCATTTTTCCTGGCCAGTCCCTGAAAGCATCTGCATACACTATTTCAGGACTAAAAGGACTTATGCAATGCTTTGCTAGGCTTACATAGATAAGATGAGTGCACTTTTTTTCTCAGCCAAATCCCTCTTTTCATAGACATTGCATCTCTGAAAGCATATCTACAAAATTAACACAACACAAAAAGTGCATGTGGCCTCAGAATATATAAATGTAAAAAAGATACACAATATTTTACTAGATATATTGCACTAATAAATTTATAGCTTAGAAATACTGAAATTCCCACCAACACTATGCATTATTAAATATAATACTTCATACTTAATTCTAAATTTCTATCTACTGCTATGTAAATTATAATGCATTGAAAAATAAACATTTTTATTTAGATTCTCTTTTGTCATTTTTCTGGCAGAAGCACTAAGTCATTTACTAATATCCTTTGAAAATGTTGTATTTGTAAATGTTGGTATAATCTGGGTTTATGTTTCTAAGCCAAGTAATAAATGAAGCGGGGTTTTCATTGCAGTATTTGTAATGAATTTTGCTTTTTGCGGAATGAGAAATATTGATCAAAAATCTTTCACTGAAAATGGCTCCTGCAGCCAATGCAGCATCAATGAGCTTAGGGTTCAAGCTGCAATAGGTACAAAGACAAATTACTAGGATGCTCAGAAGTACTGGGTGTATCTTTCAGGAGAGGCATTTAAAATAGCTTGCACCTTTTTGCCCAGTAGATTATAGAAGGGACATATGTTCTCCATTAAAAAACATTAAAAAAAAAAAAGAAAAAAGAAAGAGGAAGAAAAATGAAACTGAAGGACTAAATTTCTAACTACCAGAGATAGTTTTTTGTCTGGAGAGAGCCTTCAGATCCTAGTAATGGGAGCAGAACTCATTGTAAGAGTGTAATCAGGTCATTAAAATGGTCATGTAATATGATTACAGACAGAGCAGGAGCAAGTCCCCCTCCAGAGCAGGGAAGTGTGCTCTCCTGACACAGAGTTGTTATGCTCAGTCCTAACATCATCCTTCTTTGGGTTGGCACTTCAGCATTAAATATATGCTGAAGCTTCACTGATTTCTTTGGACATTTACAATCTCTGTTGCCTACCAGGACCATCAGTCAGACAGTATTTGGAGCTTCAGGTAATGTATGAGATAGCTGCTGTATCCTTTTTTGTAGAAGCAATGCCGTGCTGGAGTGCTGTTAAGTTAGCTGACTGTTTTTACTGACATGTGAACTGCTTAAATATGAAATGCTTTTCTTAGGAGAAAAATAAAGGCCAAACACACTGATTTGTTTTGCACTTTTCAACATATTTGTAATTTAATTTCTTCCTCTATTTTAAAAAAACATGAAATATACACATATGTTTATTTCTGTATATATAATTTCTTTTTACTGTGCAATTTCCCATCAATTTGAAATAAAGAGCAAAATGGATGGTAATGCAGCAATAACACTAAGGCACATACAACGGGGCAAAGTGGAGAATGAGAAACTCTAGTAAACCTTACAATTGAAGCATATAATTTTTAAATTTAATGTTAGTATCAGAATCAAATTATGTCTAAATATACTTCATCAAAGTATACTCAAAATGCCCACAGAGATACAACCATGCAATCAATTTGCACTGTTCACTACAGCACCACCAAACGCCTGCCCAGGTTTCCTTGGGCGCCTTTTCCTCCTCCTCTAACTGAATCCTGCCTGCCTGCGAGCTTTCCTGGGCCCGCTTTGCCATGAACCCAAATGAGGTGCCTGCTGTTGCCTGTGCAGAACAACCTGCTGGCTGCTCCAAAATGAAGCAGACACCAGTGCCAGGGACGGGCAGTGGCCAGCTCATGGCCTGTGTGTGCCCGAGCACACATCCCACCCTGCCCTGGCGCACGGTGCTTCACTCTGTCCGCCGCCAGTGACCAGAGGTGGGCTGTGATTTAAAGCAAACCATCTGGCATGAACTGTGCAGCCTGTTCTCACATCTGACTCTCAATGTATCTGTACAGCCAAAGTGCTGAACATAAAGTGGGCATAATAGACATTTCAAGAGATTATGCACATGGTCATTAGTGCTCTGCTGAATTGCGATTTTACACCAATTATTTTGGTACTGAATTTTCCAAATGTCCATTCTGACTTTCTATGTTTCTCATCAGACACAGCAGACAGCTTTCTGGCATTAAAGAATGATTCTTTCAATTAGAAGATCACAGTAAGTATTGTATTATCAAGATGAACAATAATACTCCTATTTTATATAGTGTGCCATATTTATATGACAAAAAAATGAATTAAACCACTATGAGACCACTTCTGTAACCTGCAAAAATACTGGAAGTCATTGTCCTTCATAACTATTTAAACCAACAAAACTGGCAGGACCATGGATTTACAGTATGTCAGCCAATGAAAAGCAGAGTGTTTGCTTCTTTTGCAGAATGGAGTAGTGCTGTTTATGATAACACACATGTTTAATACACTTTTCTATTTTCAACATGAAACAAAATAATGAAAAAAACCCAGATTTTCCAGTGCATTCTATTAGGGTATCAAAATGTTATATAAGATAGGAGTCATATTATATGTTTTATATTTTAATTGTACTTTTACATACATAAAATACTCAGAAAATAAAAATAATGAAAAGTAGAACATAGTTTGCACAAATTTACTTTTGTTGAGTCACATTACATAAATATACACGTTAAAATATGCCTTTCATCTTAGCTTAGCTTTGTACAGACTAATTCAATAAACTAGACTCCCTACAGGGCAAAAACTCAGTCTTAAAATTTAGGCTATATTAATTTTAAGAAAAAGTAATCCAACCACCTAATTTTGCTACTTCTTTTATTTAACATTTTTTTCAATCAACAGGCCAAGAAAACAGGCACTGTCTGCCAGCAATTGAAATTGCCAGGAACAAAAAGACTCCAGTGCCTCTAAGCTTCATTTTGATTTCCATGAAGATATTAGAAAAAACATGGCAGGAATTTTAAAACTCTGTATTTGAACTGAAAATACTTTCTCCTACTTCAATTTTGCTTATTTAATCACATTAAGCTGTCACAGTAACTCTGCTTACACAAAGTGCCTTTCCTAAGCTGATAGTGAAATATCTTTCATTAACAATATTATTTTGTACTACACGAAAAAAAGAATCCCATTATATTTATATGGATGTGGTTTATTTCCCCCATGTTCTTGTCTGTTCTAATGAATTTTATGCAAAAAAAAGGTGTTATTTTCTTGCTTGCTTGACTCCATTTCACTTCATTTATTACAGAAATGAACATGCTAAAAATTGTTGGGCTGTAGGGTTGTTGTCTGGTTAGTTGTTTGCTCTCCTATCATTTTCCAGACCTTGAGCATAGGATAAAGACCTGAGAGCATGTGTACTCTAAGCTCAGCTGTGACAGGAACCCCTCTCATGGTCCTGCCCCAGTCATGCAGCATGGGGTGATGGATTTTGTCAGCCTGAAGCCAGCACACCCCATAAGCTGCTTCAGCAACAGAAGAGTCCCGAGGAGCTCCGTCCCAGAGAGCACTTCTGAGAGTTTCCTTCCCTAGGTTCCATCCCAACAAAGAATTGCTTTAATGCTACCCTCCACAAACAGGAAACTATAATAAATCCAGGTTTGCTTCATTTGAGTGTCACCCTGGGTTAAAAATCTCCCCCAGACAAGGAGAGGGACCCTCCCTCTGGAGCCACACAGCCCAGGCGAGGACAGCTCTCTGTCTCCTGACCGACAATGTATGACCTCATGAGTTTGCTAACGTTGTTTTCCCTCAGTGGTTCTCATCAGCTTTCCAAACTCAAAGGGATAATACTAAATGGTGTGGCAGGAAAAAAAGGGGTATGGAAGGATAATTTGTGTCTTTATATTACAGAAACAAATTTTTAAACGCTTAGTTAATATCAAAGCTAAACGTTTTCCCTTCATTTGCCATTTTAAGGTTTCCTTCTTTAGAAATATTCTTCTGGTCTCTCTACCTGGTTCTGTAAAATGGCAGGAGCTGGTACTAAAAACTGTACAACTGTGAAAGAAATAATTTGGATCCAAAGTTTTCAAGTTTGCACTACTGCCAGGAGATATAAATGACCACTTATATTTCACTGTTTTTAAGAAAGGTTTCTTTCAACTTGGAACAGAGAGGCAATAATTCTGTAACTTGCTATTAAGCCAGTAGATTGCAAAATATCCAAGAAAATAACACATTTTTATAGAGAATGACACTTCCAAGAAATATCTATGCTGTACCTTGGAATATAGGTATTGAACTTCATTTGAGCCTTGGAAAAAAGTCAGTAGGGGACTATAACTAAAACCTAAGCAAAATTCATCTTAACCAAACCACATTTTTAATAATAATGAAAGGTAGTAGAAGTAAAAGGCTGGGAGAAAAAAAAAAAGCAGGAAAACATTTTTAACTAGAATACTTAACGTAGCTATTAATTACATGTAATAGTAAACAACTTAGTGGGAAAAGCAGCTTTAATACTCCCTCTTAATTTTGAAAATTAACAGTTTTCAGTTAGAGGCAATACTAATATAAATGCAAGGACAATTTAATTCACAACCCACATAAACTTGTTTAAATGATGTTAAGTCAGCATCTCAAAATTCCTTGAACAAAGAATATGATCTCAATACTATGGCACAGAGTGCTTTAATGTACAATAAAGTTCACTGCTATGCATCACTGCAGACTTCCAGCATACACCAACAATATAACCTGAGTAACAAAAACAATCAAGGCCCCTTTTCAATTGAAAGTAATGTAAAAAAAACCAAACCTGCAACAAAACTATGAAAGAAAAATAGCAATGTGAATGGGAACACCCATGATTCAACCTTTTCTATTCTGATGACAGCTCAGAGATCCACTTTGGATTAAATGCATTGGGTGCTGCCCTAAGAATAGCAGCAGTAATGCGGACTCTAATGAATGTTTACAACTCTAAATGTACAAAAGTCCCTTTGAAGCTCACAGGATGACTTTATAAGGTACATGAAGTCACCTCCAACATCAAGAAAGAAACAGGGAAACACTCCCTGAAAATTTTGTTACTAAGTTTTAAAAACCTTTCAGTAAGCACAGTGAAGAAGAAAAACAAAACAGGCCATAGGGCTCACCACAGGGCACAAATTTAACCCTGTCCACTTCCATCTTTTTGTCCACAACTGTCTGTCAAGGGGATTACTTTCTCTCAAATATCACTAGATTTCTATATTTGGTGTAAAAATTCATCATACTGGAACAAAGCATGCAGGTGACAATAATGTGTGGAAGATTAATAGAGATGACAGCCTGCCATCCTGAGGGGAAAGAAAACTGCTGTTGCACAGTCTGTCTTTTGTTGAAAGCTAATGGGATAATTTTCTGCTTGCATGTGGAGAAATAAAGCAAAGGTACTCCTTAAAGGCACACACTGCATAAGAAAATGCTGTGTAACACATAATGCGTCCACATTCATCTTTGAACAAAGCAACGTGAGTTGGAGCACTGCTCTAGATGAGACTGCCTCCACCTCTGTCTCAGGAGAGCTTTCAGATTTGGCTGGGGATGGTCTGAGGACTCTGTGGGAAAAGCCAGCAAGAAGAGGGGCCAACAGCAGACCAGGGAAGTGCCAGAAACACAGAGTGACAAGGGTAACATCTCTCATGGTGGAGTTATTTTCTATGCAGTGATGCACTGAAGAGGGACTAGAGTATTGAGTGCTTTCCATAAGCCTCATTTAGTCTTTACATTATGTGCATTAAGGTGATGTATGCGTGCTTCTTTTAAAAAGCCTTTCCTTTTAAATATTTTCATTTGGTAATGAATACATGTGAGTTTCCCCATACCAGTGCAGAGCCTAGGGAGTGCTGGGTATGGCCTGGCTAAGGGACCCTTTTTTTCCAGAGGTGATTAGGAGAAAAGGTTATCATTGACAGATTATTTGAAGAGTAAAGCCAGTTTGTAGAACTGCTGAATGCAGGCAAATCTCTGCACTGAAAATTAATGAAATAGAGCAATCCTAAATGTGTCAGTTATTGATCTTGTAACAATTAGTCATGCATTCAATTATTACTTCTTCCTGGACATCTACCTTCTGAGCCCACAGGGAGTGGAGCAACGCTCAGGGCTGGGCACAGGAATCAGCACAGCCCACAGAGCCTGCCAATCCCAGGTCTGGCAGCAAAGACACTGCCTGCTCTGAGGAGGCAGAAGGAGCATTGTGAGGTGATAGGGGATGGACTAGTGCCCACTCAAACAACCCTGTGTGTTAGCTTTACTTCTGCATTAAACCATAGAGTCCTCTGGGGAGAAAAACTGTAAGACAGTTAGGAAAAAATGCATCAGTATGACCACAGCATTATCCACAGCAGTGATCATCCATGGACTTAAAAGGCAGTCCATAGACCACCTCTAGCCTTCATCATCCATTCTTCTTCTCATCTGAATGCAATCAAATTATTTCAGGGCCATGGAAGTGCTGCTGTGGGGACTTAACCCACTTTCTGTGTCCCACAGTGTCACATATCTCAAAATCCTCCCTATGAAATGGGTGTGAAAGGAAGCAGCTGCAGTGCAACTCCTCATCTCTCCTCTGTTCTGCTTTTTACCTTAAATCCCAGAGAATAGGGGGACTATGGAATAAGTTCCTTGGACAAAGGAACTCCAAGGTGACAGTGAAGGGAATTATTAACACCTCATGGGACAATTTGGTGAAGTCACAATGTGCTGGGTGGGCTTACAGACTCTGGGCCCTGTCATCTGAGACTGAAATTCATTATGCTATTTTCCAGAGGATAAATGCCATTACATTTTTGTTGAGAAGTTTCTCCTCCTTTTGAGAAGTGAATGGATCCATATTTGATAGGTTTTGAAGTTATTATCCCTCTTTTTCTTAAAGCTAAAACTCAATTGCCTTCTAAGTACTTAAGAAAGTCCAATATGTTAACTGCTGAGAAGGTCATAGCAATTTAAATACCTAAAGAATAAAGAAATGCTGCTTAAATGGCTAACCTTTCTTAAGTGATTTCTTAAATTGCCTGGAAGTTATCTGGTCACTAAAAGTACAAGGAAATAGGAAACAACATACCAAGCTGTACAAGCAGGAATTAATGAATGCAGCAATTTCCAATATAAGTACTATGTTCCTAGGTTTACCAAGAGCAGGATGGACAAAGGAAAAGCCTCCTTTAGACATCAAAGGGCTTAACAACTTTCAGTTTTCTAGGATCATTCTGAAAAAAACAAAAATATTGCTATTCTAATCTGAAGTAATTTTTTAAAAGTCCCTTATTGCTTATATTAAATTGCAATGATGAATTTATTAACATGGCAGCAATGGCACATATTCTGGTTTGAAATATCTCTAACTTATGGCTATGAAGTAGAGCTACATAAATAATTTGCAATGAGTATTTAATTTACTGAATATTGACCTTTGCTTTTTTCTCCCAAAGTACCTAGCAGCAGACTCTTTCATGTCACTGGGATCAGCCAGTGAGCTGAATTTCCCTAGTGTTTATTGACCAGAATGTTATTTGAATTTCTTGAGTGGATGAGCATTTTAGGCACAAGGAATCAGCAAAAGTAGACTACCAAGGGTATTTCTGGATGTGATTCTAAAGATTTCTAGCAAAATTTGATCAAATACTGAGGCAGCTTCTAGAAAAGGGATGAATAAAGAAGACCTATTAACTCACCCTGTGCCTGCTCCACCAGTACTGGAGTGGGCTGGGATAGAGTTAATTTTCTTCACAGTGTGAGGTATTTTGGCAATGTTCTGGACTGTGCTGCAGTGTGGGCAATACGAAGATGTTTTTGCTATTGCTGAGCAGTGAGCCAAGGCCTTTTCTGCTTGTCACCCAGCCACACCAGTGAGGAGGCTGGAGGCACATGGGAGTTGGGAGGGACACAACCCAACTGGGACAGCTCATCCCAACTGATGCAAGAGACATTCCACACCATATGGCATCACACTCTGCATATAAAGCTGGGAGAAGAATCAAAAACAGAGGGACATTTGAAATTATGATGTTGGTCTTGATAAAATGGCGTGGGTTGGAAGGGACCTTAAAGACCATCTAATTCCAAGCCCACTGCCGTGGGGGAGACACCTCCCACCAGACCAGGTTGCTCAAAGTCCCATCGACCTTGGCCTTGAACACTTCCAGGGATGAGAGTCCATGAGTTCTCCGGGCAACCCATTCCATTGTCTTACCACCCTCACAGTGAAGAATTTCTTCCTAACATCCAAGCTAAACCTACTCTCTTTCAGTTTAAAGCTGCTGCTCCATGTCCTATAACTACATGCACTACAAGCTCCTCTCCAGCTTTCCTCAGAGGTAATCCGTATATGTGATGGAGCCCTGCTTTCCTGGGGAAGGCTGAGCACTTGGGAAGTGTGCCCATGGGAAGTGGTAAATTAATTCCTTAATTTTGTTTGAATTTGTGGCTTTTGCTTTATCTATTAAACTGTCTTCATCTCAACCCATGGAGTTTTCTCATTTTTTTTACCCTTCCAATTCTGTCCCCCCATCCCACCAGTCAGGGAGTGAGTGGCTGGGTGGTGCTGAGCTGCTGGCTGGGGTTAAACCACAACATTTTGTGTATAAATATCCAGCCTATCTTTCCCCAGCACCCTGCCTTTCACACAGGTGTTCTAAAACTAAGTGTTCTCATGAAGACATCAAAACTCCAAAGTTCTTCTTGACACTGCTGAGTGCTTTCAGCTATCTGGAAATTAAAAAAGGTGATCCTTGGTCATTAGCTCTTCTCAGTTTATGTTCTAATTAGTTATTTTTAAAAGGCAAACCCCTCTTTTAAAATTACACAAGCATTTTTATAGTACTCATTCCTAGGTTCATGAACCCCTATTTTTCATATCCCAGACTTATTTTTTTTTCTTAATTAATTCAAATTTGACTTGAAGATGCAATGTGAAGCATTACAGAAAATGCAAGGGAAATAACAGAACAGGCACAGCATTGCAACGGGCAGGTCAATGAACCTGTTGGATGACTTGTGGGATGGAAGGGGATGATGTTGATCTGGCAGATTTTCATTAGAAGAAAATCCGTGAGCAGATTCAAAACAAAGAACAGGATCTTCTGACATAAGCACGTATGTTGTTGGAGAGGACATTTTCCAAAATTATCCCTTTATTACAACACATTCCAAACTGCCAGAAAAGTGGGTGAGGAGAACACGCCTCAGTCTTTCCTATGACCTTAGTTGCACAGATGTGGCACATAAGAGCACTTCCAATACAAATATTGGATTTCACTGCATGCAAGTTTTCCTCAGACATAAATACAAATCAGTATACACAGTCTACATTAAAAACCTCTTTCACCATCTCCGCCGTGTTAAAGGGAACAGTAAAAATCAGTAAAGACTCAGATGATTTCCCCAACTTACTTAAAAAATGTTTTTATCCATACCACTCAGATTCAAAAGACAGTAGAGTATCTGATGCATGCTTGAGGAGGAGAATTGCTCAAAACTAAAGGAAGCAGAAAAATGTTTCATTCACAAGAATGGTTTATCAGCCATGCTCCCAAACAAGTGTCATTAACATTTTCCTGACTACAGGCACTGAGGATATTGTTAGTGCTTTATAGTTATTCTGTGTAGGCAAAAATAAATGAATCAAGTATTCTGTAACAGCTTAGAAGTTTCTCAAATGAGTGTCTGGCAAGGAACCAGTAAGTGTCTTCTGTCTATTGAGAAACAGAAACTCAAAATATGGAAGAGCTACTCCATGGAACAGGCCCAAGTAAGATGACATTTCTGACAAGGCTTTGATGTTTTGTTGTATATACTGGTTTTGTGGGATGGTGCCTCGTCTACTGAATTACATCACTTTAAGACATCTTCTGCCACTTCACCTTCCCAGGATTTCCAGAATTCCCCAGTGGGATTTTTATGGCACTGGTCACTGGTCAGGAGGCTACAGGCAACTACCAGACTGATTTTTCCTTCCCCACCAAGGAGGAAGCGCCACTCTGCACCTCTTCCCTTAAGCAATAAATTCTTGGAGGAAAGTATGGATTCTCATGTGGAATATTATGCTTTAAAAGGCAATTTTCTCAATGAAATGACAAACTCTGTGAACTGTGCAGAGCTATGTCTCCTTGCACGTGCTTTGGAAGACGCTCCCCTGGGGCCGTTGACAGACAGGAGGCAGAGCAATGACACAGCAGCTGCTGCCAAGGCCCAGTGGGTTCTGGTAATGTGAACAGTGTGTGCATGTGAAAAAACACTGAGCTGTGCTTCCTAACACTGGCCACATTATCCACAGCACCCTTTCATAGGGTTTGCTCTGGAAATCAAGACCGACAGCTCGCAAGAACTTGGCACCATGCCTCCTCTTCGGAGCCCCAGGCTGCCAAAGCCCAGCGATTAGAGAAGAGAAAAGGGCTTTCAAGCACAACAAGAAAGGATGCAGCAAGTAAGACAACTGCTGTGTACACAGCAGCAACGCTGGTGGCCTGAAATGAATACTGCTGAATAGTTGGCAAAATGTCTAGAAGACTGAGAAACTCAGTCTAGCAGCAAAACTGGGTATTGAAAACGCTGCGAAATTGTAAAACCAGACATTAAAGTAACTCTGTTTAAACATCCAGACATGATGAAACTGGCATTCAGGGTATACATCAGAGGTACAAGAAGGATTTAGAAATTTCTGAACATTATATGAAACAAAGGGATGTCCAGGTAAGGGTAACCAGGAGACAAATAAAACTTAGCCAGAAGAAAGTGAAAAGAATTTAAGAAATTAGCAGTAGTCACAGAAGTACATTAACCCCCTCAATTTTGATAAAATACTTGGTCCACAATCCTAGCTGTATGCCAAAATCCGTATTACAGACAAGACAGGCAATTATCCAAGCAGTACAAGGCTTAGAACATGGAACATGCCAGGACACACCAGTGGGTATGAGAAGTTTAACAAACATAAAAGGTGGGAGGAAAACGTGTGGGACATGAAGGTCAAAGTTCACAACACAGGGCACATGAGATACCCTCAGGCACTTCAAATGGCACTAGACACTCATGTTTAAGTCAGCACTCAACACTGACCAGAGAATATTTCAGCTTGCCTTAAGACAGATGTCTGTATTATGTCACATGAAGAGATAATTGCACCCTAATGATGGTGCTCATTAAATCTCCACCCATTCCAGCAAGGGTTTATGCATGTAAACTTTGTTTCCATGAAGCCATTTTCCATTTATGCATCTGAATCAGGAGCTGTACTTAGACACAGCAGGAATTTAGATAAGATGGCCAAAACTTTGTCTGGTCAGCAGCAGTGCAGAAGATGGACTGCAAAAGTGAAAGTAGAGCAGCGCCCTGATTAAAAAAAAAACCAAAAAAACAACAAAACACCAAAACAAACATTTCCAAGACTTGCATGACCTTGGCAGGTAGAAAGCTGTTTATTTTTTCCCAAATTACACATTATTAAATCTCTAGTAGACAGTATTCTTTTTCTTGGATTAAATCCACATACACTTACTAGTGTCATTAGATTTTTCTAGCAGTCTGTGTTTTCTGATGTACCATGAGAGAAATAACACTATGTCCATATTAATTAAATTATTACTTTTTACTGTGGCTAAATATGTTGCTAAATATGTTGTATGATACCTATTTTTTTTTCAAAAGTTTATAATGGAAAAATGATGTTATTAAAAATATTATTATTTTCTAATTTTGAAAACATTTTTAGTTTCAGAGTTTACATTAAAATTCAAAAGAAAGTTATATGCTGTTCTGAAGAATATTTTATACTGCATTGCAACCTACATATTCTCTAAGAAAATAAGAGTTTATATTTCAAAGTTCTTTTTATATTATGTTGCAAAAGTACTTGGTGATGTCACTTTTACAAAAGCTACTTGAGAAGTCATTCCTATCCATGTCAAAACTAAATGGAAATGTAGTATTTAGTATTTAAGGGCTGATCACCTAAACCAATAGTCTGCCAGAAACGTGCATTTATTAAATGCCTAATAAGAACACTGGAACCACTTCTGAAATTATATTCATATTCAAAGGATTTTGAAAAAACAGAAAAATAAAGTTTGGCAATTAAAAATGGAGATATAATAACATTTTTCACTGTAGAAGACAGTCAAAAGTTTAAAAAGATACAATTAACTAATTATATATAATTCTGTAATATTTAATTTGAGATTCATTTTGTTCTTTTCCACATGATCATAATCAATGAGAGCCAAGTAGCCTATTTTTATTTTTTAATAAAAATTTAGAAAACTATAAACAGTAATCTAGTACTTAGGAACTTTTATTTTTACTTAGGAGCTACTATTTTTACTCAACTTGGCAACATTGACCCTAATATCTGATTAAGATAAGAAAAAAGTTACTTTTTTTTTTTGTTACAAAACCCCTGTCTTTCTCAGGCTCAATAAAAATGTTCTCTGCCATGAGGACACTCTAGCCTGTCAAAAATTAATCCCACTCAAACCTACTAATGAGATCTTGATATGCATATGAATACATTAAAAACTATGATATAGGTAAAAGAGTGGGAAGATCTGGAAACAATAATAATAATAACCTAACTAGGTAAGGATCATGTGCAAAACTGAAAACTATGCTACTGATTTTTTTCAGACATAAAATCTGAGACAATAGAGATTTCCTACATTGGTATCTATTTGAGCAGCAAAAGCAGAATGCAAATAAATGACATTTGAGATTTTCTTCTATTGAACCCCTTCCAAGGTCACTGAAGAAGTTACCTGACCATATGAGGACTTTATTTAAATATGGGTTCAAATTCAAAGTCAAGCTTTATGCTCTCACTATCCATTAGGATAGACATAAACATTCAGGCTGGGTGTTGTACACCCAGATCTTTATGTCTTCCCAAATTAAATCTGTATTTTTATCATAGAATAATAGAATGGTTTGGGTTGGAAGGGACCTTCAAGATCTTCTAGCTCCAAGTGGTCTGTTATTGGGCAGGGACATCTTCTATTAGACCAGGTTGCTCAAAGCCCAAAGCCCCATTCAGTCTGGCCTTGAACACCTACAGGGTTGGCACACCCAGAACTGCTCTGGGCACCCTGTTCCAGTGCCTCACCACCCTCATCATAAAAAATGTCTTCCTAAGCCCCAGTCTAAATCTACCCTTTTTCAGTTTAAATACACTGTCCCTTGTACAGTCACTACAGGCACAGGTAAAAAGGATTTCTGTGTCTGATTTGTAAGCCCCCTTTATATGTAGGAAAATCACAATCAGATCTCCTCAGAGCCTTCTCTTCTCCAGGCTGAGCAGCCCCTGTTCTCTCAGCCTGTCTCCATAGGACAGGTGATCCAGCTCTCTGACCTGGTCTGGAGCCACTCTAACATGTCCACATGTTTTGTATGCTGGGAAGCCCAGAGGTGGACACAGAACCCAGGTGGGATCTGATGAGAGTGGAGTCAGGGGCAGAATCCCCTCCACTGCCCTCCTGGCCATGCTGCTTTTGATGCAGCCCAGGATGTGCTTGGTGTTCTGGACAGCAAGTGCACATTGGCAGCTCATGTCCAAGTTCTCATCCAGCTATTTCACTGTACTCCACAGTGAAACATTAGCACTACTGGCCTAAAGAAGCAGCTTGAGGTCACTCTTATGAAAGTGCGGCGTTGCACACATTGCAGTAGCATTCGCACCACCCCGTCTCGGGCATGGACCTTAGCTGAATGAGAACACTGATCACTCCTGGGCTAGCCAGCAGAGCCAACAGCCTCGCTGAAGGATGCCAGAATGCAGCAGTGAGTTCACCTGTGGTGATGTGAATAGCAGTGCATGAAAGAGATGACGTTTCCCCTTCTTTTATGTCTGAAACTCAGACATAAAAAAGACTGAAATTTCAGAGACGTGCATGCTGTTTGCAGAATTCAGCACATCCATGTCAGGCCCACACCAGGGACTGTGCAGGTACAAAAAGAACAATCTATCTAAAGGGTTAGACATCGTCCAGATTAAATAACACTATGCTTTTGAACTGAGAATAAAGTAATAAACAAGACAGAAATAAAATTCTACTTAAAAAAAAAAAAAAAAAACCAACAAAACCCAAACACATGTAAAAAACTACAAGCAGCTCAAAGTTCCAACTAATGACTACAGCAACTCAGTCACCAAAGATATCTAAAAAAAGTATAAAAGAGTAAACAATATAGAATTATCATTTTATGTGTAGTCTCAGCATTTTTGCTTCTACCCCCTGAGACGCCAAAAGGCAACAGAATAACTGCTAACATTTCCAGTCAATCAGATATACTCATATTAGTCCAGAAGCACATACATCTTCTTAAAGACACTCAACTGTGGCCAATTCAACATATAAAGAATGACTTTTCTATAAATTAAAATGAGAGCATACATCACAAATCACAGAAATAAAGGAACAAACTACCATAAATATGTCATGGTGTATAGGAGAAATCCCAGTTTTTCATGCCCCGTAATATTTGAGCCGTAATGCAATGATGCTTCCTTTAAGTCTATAAAACCTTTTCTTTAACTTACAGAAAATGAAAGAAATAAATCAAACTCAAGATAGAAAAACTCATTAGACTGGTACCACCTGTTATAGCTTTTTTGCAATTCTTATCTAAAAAGATTCTTGGATTTTCTTTCTGGTATCTGGAATCTCTTCTAATACTTGCCTATAATACTCCTCCCTAACTTCCTACCCATACATAAAATACATTCCAAAGGCACAAAAGAGTTGCGTTTTTTGCTTTTTTCTTTCTAATGACATTTCCTCATCCAATGCAACAAAAATCTTTTCACAAATATCTTAACAAAATTTAATTAGGCATGCTGAATGGAGACACATAACATATGCTTCTGTGCTAGCCAATGTATTATGAAGAGTTATTTGATACTGCATTTCATGGTATACAGTGATAATTTATGTGTGAGAGAAACAAATTCTCTCTGCAATCACACTAGCTTTCTCAATTATCCAAGAATATAATTTGCTCCTCTTTCTCCTCTCAATTTTATAAACCACTGAATACTATTTCCAGAGCCAGGAAATGACACTAGATGAATTAATTATTCATTGTAGTACGACATCTCCTAGATTTCACTGCTGAACTACATTCTACAAATAGCATAAAACAAAATATGAAAATTTGTTCTTATTGCTATATAATAAGAGCAAAATTTATAGTTGTGACATGGCGAAGCCCAGTTTAGAAACTAAAGTCCATACAAAAAAATAACATGGTCTATGATCTATCATAAACCCTTTCTCATCAAAGCCCATGTGAAAAAAGTAATTTAAGTTTACATAGCAGGCTTCTTTGCTGCATTTTTGTGCTACACATGTAAAATCCTTTCATCTTTTTTCAATTATAGATTATTCACTTCATTAACAGATTGCCAGTATACATTTGAAATGTATTTCTGTATATGTATTAGGCCAAAATTCATTGAATAACATCTTTTTCACTATACTTCAAGTACTTTTGGAACCTTTTATAAACTATTCTAGCTGATATACTTCAATGAAATCAATGTGCCATCTTCATTGAATAATGAACTTGCATTAAAATTATTTTATCTGAGTATGTATCTGCAGATCATAATGCATATAGTATACTTTGTACACTAGGCAGAAAAGTAATAAAGGGTAAACCCTAAAGAAAAAAAACATAGTTACTGTATGTGAACCTCATTAAAAAACTCCACATTTTATAAGTTCAGCAACTATATTTTTAACTTTTTTTTTTTTGCAGAATATATAATAGTAATGTTTCCCCTACAAACTTCAGAATAGGAAGCAGTGATAGCTGTCTATATCATGAAAGGAGAAAGCAAATGTGCAGATTCAGTATGTTGCTCTGCTGATGTAATAAGAAAGACAAGAGAGAAGGTGGCAGAAAACAGACAAGATCAAAGACAGCTGTTTCAAATACAGGCATTGTAAAACATGGGGACTCATATCACAGTCATGGACTCAAAGAATGGTTTGGTTTGGAAGGGACCTTAAAGATCATCCACCGGTTTGCACCCCCCTGCCATGGGCAGGGACATCTTCCACTAGACCAGGTTGCTCAGAGGCTCATCCAAACAGGCCTTGAACTCTTCCAAGAATGGGGCATCCACAACATCCCTAGGAAACCTGTTCATATCTCACCACCCTCACAGCAAAGAATTTCTTCTTAATATCTAATCTAAACCTGCCCTCTTTCTGTTTGAAGCCATCACCCCTTGTCCTGTCACTATGGGCTCTTGTAAGTGCATAGTCTCTCTCCATCTTTGTTGTAGGCTCCCTTCAGCTACTGGAAAGCTGCAATCAGGTCCTCATCTCAAATTATCCAGGGTCTGGATCACAAAGGGGTCAAAAAAAAAAAATCAAGGTTTAATAACACATCATCTTTTTACCACACACTTTTCAGCACCATGATTGAGCCTTCTACTTAGAAGTAGTTGAAGAAAAAGCTTCCTATATCTAACTGGGTGATGATTGCAAGAGATAAGAGATTCATTTCTGTAGAGCATGTTTTAGCAATTGCAGCTAAATCTTCAAAAGACCAAACTAAAATATTAATTCTGTTTGCAGCTGTTGACACCCAGGATTTGGTCTTGAAATAGTAAAACAGAATTAATAATTTATTGTCAAACTATTCAAGAGTACACATTTGCTACATCAATTTAAAGAAATGTGAAACATTAATTTTGGACTTACATATATACCTTTGGATCAAGTCTCTTAACAGCTAGAGATTCAATATAACCAGCGTTACACTAGAGTTGAGAGTTATATAGATGGCTAATTATATTTTTAATTAAGGAAGTAAGACTTACTGGACATTTCCTATATCCCCTCATTCTGTAAACAGACCCCTGGAGAAAGATTACCAACAAAATAAAAAGAAAAACTTATTTTTCTTTCTCTTTCATGCCAGATAAGCATTTGGTAACAGACTTTTTTAACATAAGTGGAGATGAAGCAGGACCTGCTGCTGGACAGAAAAACAGATAAGTTTTTATTTATTTTTCCTCCTCACGTCATAAAAATTACTCTTAAGTGAATTCTTTAGAGTTATAGACACTCCCTAAATCCTTCATCTGTTGGAACACCAAAGAACAAACACACAGTGCAGCCATTGACTTTCACAGCAGGGTTTGTAAGCACAGGAAGGGAAGATTTGCCTGTGAGGCCAAAATTCAGCAAAGCATTTGCACATTCATAAACTAAAAACACCCCAGCTGTGTCCTACGTCCTCTAAACACAGTTTATGAGATCAGGATCCAGTAAGTGCTAGAGTTACTTCTAAAGATTTGGTTTCAAAGAAATTTCTCAAAGACTGTGAAAGGAAGAAGATAACAGGAGGCAGGGGTTAGGGTAAGGCTTTGCGTTGATTTTAATCACCAACCGTCTCATTTCCTCCAATTCTGAAAAAAAAAAATTCTGAAAAAAAAAGAAAAAAAGAATTCTATTTTGTATTATAAATGGACTTGATCTGATTCAAACCAAAGGAATATCTGAGTTCACATACAGATGCAATATCCTATCAATAAAAAAATAGACAAAAGAGCTTGAAAGCCTTGAGCACATCCACAGATGTCCTTAGGTATGGGATATATTCTGCAGGGATAACAGCTCATTCATCTGAACTCAGAAAACTCTAAATTTAGTGTATTAACATGCCACATTTGTAAGATTTATAATTATCAACAAATTAATTCTCTGCAGACACCTCTAAATTAGATGGACAAGAGCTTTTTCTCTAGGAAAAGTAAGAACTGAGAAATAAAGCCAAACTAAAGGAAAACTTTATAGTCCTGCAGACTCCAAGTACCAGCTCCAAACTGGACTGAATTCATGTTTACATGCAATCAAAAAAAACAGAAACTACAAAAATTAGGAAAAAGTAAATAATATCACTTGCAATGCTAATATCATACTTTCTGATTCCACTGCATATTCAAAACATAACTGTCAGAGCTGCACATGTGCCTTACTTTAGTTTTGTTTGATAAAGCAGAAACCCAAGCATACTTGGAAAGAAGCTTGTCAGAGAATACTTCTCTGACAGAGAATTTTCTTTTCAAAGAAGATGAAAGGAAGATGGGGTGGTTTTTCTTGTAATAAATGGCTATAAATTCAAATTAAATCTATACAGATTTCCTTAAAGCTATTATTGAGAAGCCACAAATTATTGTGGATTATATAACAACTGTACTGCAATGAAGTTATATCTCTAAAGTTATATTGATGTTGGTTAGATAAATGAAAAAGGAATGCTACATTACAACAGTAATCAATCTGAAAAATGATCCAGAGACTAATCAATGCAACTGAATAAGAGAACATTAATCCCTGATGGAGATATTACAAAGTAAATAATATCTAACTTAGCTATCTAAATTCCACTCACCATATTCTTCTATTATGTTTCTTGTGGAATTTAATTTCAGGGGACTCCAAAGAGTTGTTGCTCCAAGTATGATTTTTTTTCATTATTCTATTTAATTGTGTGCACTGTAATTTAATTTACTGCAATGCTGCCTCTATTGTGGCAATGCAAAATTCCTTGTAAGAGTAGCCCATTAAAGTATATTAAAAGTATTTATCATGATCCTCAAGAGTACAGATAACATTATGCATGGAAAACTGGGATTTAACGTAATTGCTACAAATATTTCAAAGCAGTTCTTTCTGCATTTATCTATATGTAAAACTGGAAGAACAATAATCATAAAACTAAACTCAGCAAGATCAAACCTGGCCTTTATGAAGCTGCATGTTGATAAATAAAATACTTTGGAATATAAGTCACTGTTCTGAAAAAGTGTAGATGGGAAAAAAACATCAGTGTGAAAACATATTCAGTCCCCTGAATTGCTGTAAGCAATTGAGTTAGTTTACTTTAATTTCCTTGTCTCTCTTTTTTTATCTTCCCATCTCTCACACATGAATGTGCTGCTTTATTTCTTCCCATGTTAAATTTTTTTTCCAAGAAAACTTATTGCCTGTTCCACAGGCAGGGACAATAGTGCCAGGACTCACCCTGACAATGCCATTCAGGATTGCAAATGCCATGTGCAGGAGAAAAGGGTCTCCCAGTCGGGTGCATGGGAGTGCCCCTGCAGAGAGTGGCAGACATGGGACACTGTCAACAAGCACCAACTTGTTCTCTGACCAATGAAATACAAGTGAGCTGAAATCAAGAAGGTTTGGCACAGGTCTGGATGTGAACCTCAGACTTCTGGGCATGAAACTGGCACTATTGCAGACAGAGGGGAGATTGCAGCTGAGTCACTTGGCAGCTTGTTTCTAATGCATAATACATGTCTACATAGCTTTGTTTACTTTGCTGGGATATTTAGAAAACCTTACAGTATTCCACAAACAAAAAAAAATTAAACTGCTTTCAGGTAAAAAAACTACTAAACATTTACAAGTTGACAAAATAGAAAGCATGTTAACTTTTTCTCTGCTAAGGGCTATCTTTACCCTTTCCACATTGCTCTCTTGCCACTTCTTTGCCTTGCCTTCTTTAAAGTTTCATGGTCTTCCATTACCTTTAACTCAAAAAGAATAAAGCTGAAGCATTACCTCAATGTTTTGTCCTTTGGAAGCAGCCTAATTTTGTAGAAAGAAAAGAATGTGTCCCATCTTTTTAAACCCAGCAGTGTAAGTCTTACAAATGTCCTGTCAGAACTACAAAATATGTAAGTCTGTTTTAACATTACATTCAAGGGAGGCGTTAAAGACTTTTAATATCACCACTGTGTTACATCAGTAATAAAACAGCACCTGCTTGAGGTCTGATGTGATTCTTCTGTGAGGACAAGTGCAATTTTCTTAACTATCAGCTTCAGACTAATTTTCAACACAGACCAAAATTGCCCTCTTGGCTATTCTATTTTGAAGATGTCATCACTAAATACATGGAAGCATCGTATCACTCCATGAATTGTGCTAGTAGGGAATACTTGCATTGCTATATCTTGTTGAACCCCTACAACCACTTTAACACCTCACTCTTCAGACTAGAGCTCTAGTCTACAAATTAACAGAGAACTATATGGAGATTGCATGTGAATTTCATTTGCTTGCTCAGCTAAATACTAACAGTGATTTGTTCCTTGCAGTGGTCATTGGCAAAACTGCCACTGGCTTCAGCAATACAAGAAACGCACTTGTGGGACTCTGCAAGTGTTAGAGGATATCTTATGGACCTCCTTAAGCATCAAAGAAGAATATTCCAACAATTTTCAAATTTTATTTAAATTACAAACATTTAAAGTACTCAAATGAGTGTCCCATTTTCCTGGGTGTTTTAACCTGTCTTGGCATGTAACCAATCTATGAACTTTAATTTTTCATCAGTAATTAATACAGGTCTAACATAGGAAGATATGATAATCTCAATTTTATGCCAATTTAAATTTTCAAATTTCAAACAAAAGCTTGTTCCAATATTCCATGTGTATGAAGAAATCTAAGTAATTTTTTATTTAATACCAGACAAATTTATGAAAACAAGAGTATCAAAAAGATCAGATACTTCAGCTTGGTTTCTTTTAATAAGCACACAAACTTGCACAAATTGTTTTGTATTTATAGCCTTTTTCAAGAAATCACAGACAAGTAAGTTACAGAATCAATGAGGCAGACTGTTTCTAATATTTACAGTCTGAAGTTTATAGTCCAAAATTTGTCTCTGGGAGACAAAAAGAACATGAAGTTTTTTTTCCTTTGTTCAATTTAGGATTTTTCTCTCCTGGGGAATATTTACTGAGCAAAACGCCACCAGAGCAATCTTCACCAAGGTCTCTTTTGTTACCATTGCCCCAGGGAGACACTGGATAAGAAGTGCTCAGGAGATAAATGTGATGCTCCTGTGACCCAGCAGCTCCTGAAGGCTAATTCTTGACTCATGATAATCCAGATCTTGTACCACTGAAAGCAAACTCCAATACTGAGGAATAACATCTACTTCATGCAACATCCTGTGTCCCTTTTGAGAAACTAACACAATGTACATGTGAGCATCTAAGTACATGAAAATAAGCTGCAGTAGATTGGGCTCTAGCTATAATATTAGAATGCTGTAAAAGTCTGCTGACACAAACTCACAAGTAGTATTTTTACAGAAGTGCAACGAAAAAATTTCCAGCTGCCATGAGGGCAGGAACAGGTTGCTTACTGAGAAACATAAATGACTTCTCTAACGAAACAAAAAAGGTCCTGTTCACACAGTCCTATAGTGCCCAGGCAGAAAATGCAGAGAACTGGAACCTGACTGGAGAAGTCAACAGAGTGCCCTGGTGCCCCATCTTCAGACTTAGATTCTGAAGTGCAGGTCAGAGCTTACAGGCAGCACAGACCACAAGCCATACCTCTAGAGAAAATATTTTTCTAGAACTTGAGAGACTCAAACAAGGAAGTCACTGTTGCAGAGACAAGGAGATGCACTGCCTCATGTATGGGCAGGAAGCAGTAATTTGGTGGGTTCTGATAATGCTATCTTTTTTCCTATATAGATATCTTTTTTCAAACCAAAGAATGGTTTGGTACTGATGCTTTGTCTTTACATGCTGCATGAAACTCAGCAGAAAAAGAAAAAGGTGGTACATCATCCCCATTCAGGACATGGAATGATCTGGAGGCTTATTCAAGTATGACTTGAGAAGGCAGCAGGTTTTATATCAAAGAGAAAGGAACACTGTTGAATAATTTGGTGATAATTGCGAAATAATTTTACTTGAGTTACTTGAGCTATACTCCTCTTAAAATGTAAGTGGATGTCAACTCCATTTGAAATTCAATTCCTTTCAATGTGTAGAAACATTTAGGAAATGAGTTACAAATCAATCTTGAGACTTTGAAGTGACTGCATCTTCTGGGGATAAAAGAGTTGAACATTAAATAGCATGGGAATTTAAAATGGTTAAGAGACAGACATCCCCAGTCACTGTGCAGAAAAAAACCAGAAAGAACTGGCTAACACAGAGAAACTTAATGCTCAAACATGAACTGGAGCAATATACTACACACACATCTTTCTTTCTCTCTCCACATATACATACAGATAACAAATCTTTCAAAATCTTACCTTAAGCCTAACTCTAAGCAAGGTCAGAGTGGTTACCCACCCAGTCAAAAAAAGCAGACCTGCTCTTAACCCAAAAGGAATTGGGTAAAAGGCTGTTTTCTCTGCAGCAATATGGACTAAGTACTTAAATCCTTTATAAAATTCAGAGAGAGATGTCAGAAAAAACACTGTAAATCTTGGATATAAATATAACAAACCACCTTTGTAAGGAAAAAATCTATACTGCAAAGAAACAAACTTGAGAGAAATGGAAACAAATGGATTTCCAAAATTTTATAGCACAAACTGAAAAAGCCAGGAACTACTCTGCTGGAGATCATTTGAAACTGCATAAATTGAAGGAAAAGAGGCAAGTGCTCTTTCTAGCCAGGTTCCAAACCCAAAGTTACTGGGAGATACCTGTTAACACAGATGAGCTTTCTGATATATATGGAACGATCTATCACACGGCATCTCCAGGTTTAGGTATGCAGATAGGATCATTTGAATATCAGGAAGGGAATAATTTATACCAGTGGGGCCACTTAACTCCTTTGCAGTGTTGGCTTCATATTTTTGAGCTTGATTCCACTTCAGCCAGCAAGCCAGACAAATAGGTACCTAATGGAACCTGCAAAAGCTACTAAACAGAAGATGCGCCTGCCTGTCAGGAATGTGGTGCTACAAATGATACTGGGAAAGACAACAGTCCTATTGTCTTTCCCAAAATCATTTGTAGCACCACATCCCTGGCAGACAGGCAAGAGGCATAAAAACCAGAACATGCAGGGATATGACAAGAAAATAAGAGGGTTTTGACTCCCTATTTAGAAAGACTCTCACTGAATGAACATATTCTTTTTGTACTAGAGGGAGGATAAATGACTGAAAGCACTCAGTTTACTGTGATACCAAAAGATACAAATTTAGTTAAAAGGATGTGGCTGAGAAGCAGAAAAGAAAACTTGTTTTTTTCTAGGTGTTGCACTCTGGGTAACATGGAGTTTTCTGAAAAAGAGAGAAGGAACAACTTTCTGGAAACAAGCTGATTTGCAGAGATCTGTGACATATAAGAGGGGGCAGACAATGTGTGGACATAAGACACCTAAGAGAAGTAATGGAAAAAAGCATTTTTCATTAATGTCTCATCCACTGACTTCTCACAAATTGATTCTATAGGCAACTGTAAGTTTAGATGGAAGCATAGTTTCAAGAAAAATAAAGAAGAAAGTCAAAGGAATGAAAAGTAAGTGCTGAGAAGGTGGTGCATGAAAGCTTCCCAAGGACTGGCAAGCCCTGGAGACTACTGGTGCTGGTGAACGAGCACACATTTGTGTCCCTGTGAGTCTGGAACTCGGCCTGTATCCAAGAGGACTGCTCTATGCAGAGGACGACTATGGGGTCACATATGTTGCTGATGAAATAAAGGATCCTCTGACAGACTTTCTGTCACCTGAAACCTGACTTTCTGAACATTTACCACTGACCTGCCAGTAAAGCCCTCTATCTTCTGAGTATATAGTTAGAGTTGTCTTCCCAAATGTTGCTCTAACCAGGTAATCATGAGACTGCAATTCAGATAGAGACTCAATAAGGTGAACAGCTTCTGAGAACAATTAACTGCCTGTAGTAAAAACCTACACAATTGCAATACTTAATAGAATCAGTAAAAGTTTATAGAATAAAAGCTATTCTAAGAAATATTGGTTGTGATCTGTATCTACCTCAAACTGCCTCCCCTATCAGGAGAAAAAAGGACTTTACAACTCACTAGGGGTGATACACAGAGGTATTTTCCAAGAAACTGGGGTGATTGAGCAGCTGGAAGTTGTAGAATACCAGTAACACTGGAGGAAACAGTGCTAAAGATGATCTCTTCTTTCAATCTGTGCCTGCCAACAGATTTACGCTTTCTCTGTACAAGGAAAAAGTATTTAATTTAGAATGTTTTTTCAAGTAAAAACCTAGCTTTAGTCTGTGAAATCCTTTGGCACCTTTTGACATGCTCACTTGAAGGAAAAACGGAGAGAACACAGATTACAATAGGATTTAAAGAATTAATATCTTTTTGCCATTTTGGTCGTTGAAGATTTCAGTTTCAAAAGATGAGGTAGTCTGCTTTTTGTTTGTTTCCTTTCCCTTGCATTTCAATTTGTTGCTGGTTGTTTGTTATGGTCCTTATAGCCCCACAGCAGTTCAAAGCAGGAAGGTGAAGATATTTAGGAAGACAAAAAAACCTGTGCTGCAGCAGAAGCCGTGTGCTCTTGTAACTTTCGCTCACATCTTGAAGGCAAACTGAGGGCCCAATCCTGCTCTTGGTCATAAACCTATATGTGGGGTGAAATGGCTGTAAGCTGCAATTTACTATGTCTGTAAAGATAAAAATACAAAGTCTTTACGACTTTGTAACATAAAGAAAGGAAAACCTAATAGAAAAATACAAAATGGGTGAGCACCAATTAGTGATTTAAAACTACTATCGATGTAAGCTAGTTTTCTAAATGAAATGCCTCACAGTAGTCTGTGTTTTCCCTAGAGATTTTCCTGCTGAGTATGATAAAGGAGTACTTCAAGGCAACAGAAAACTTTGCCTAAGAAATTAAAATTTCAGATATTTTGCATAAAGTTCAAATCAAAATTCCCAGCAGGCTGGAAGTAAATCTAAAGGTGATATTTTAAAAAACTAAATTGAGTTTTTAGAGTAATTCCCAAATTTCTATCTCCAACTCTAAGAGCCGAAACTCCTGGTAACACTCTGAGCTAAACTACCATTGCCATAAGCCAGAGCAAGAAACTTTACAGGCATGGGTGGAGTGGCACCAGTGTAAAATCTGGTGTAACAAACCACTAGGTGATTTTTGGTTGGTTTTGTTTTGGGTTTTTTTTAAACTTTCTAAAGACTTTTGTAACTTCTTATTCTTTTTGAGTGCTGACACTCTCACTTGGAAAAAAATTTTGCATATGTACCTCTACTGCGTGACCTTAAACATTTTGACAGGCAGTGACTCAAAAGCTTTTAAAACTCTGGACACTAAAGACAACACCTTAGATCTCACATTTCAGTGAAGCAATAGCATTGCAAAAGAATATAATTCAATGCTTGGACCATAACATCTTATAGACAAAACGTGCAACTTTTTTTCTTCACTTCTGGGCTATCTGAGCATTAATTTGTAACTTTTTTGAAAAAAAAACAATGAAGTCTAGAGAATCCTATCAGAAAACTATCTTTCCACTATTAGGACACTATGCCCATGGTAGACATGACCTAATGAAAAAACATATTGTGCTTCGAACCAAAAAGCTTTAGGGCATTATTCACATTACATATGGACTTAATCCTGTAAGATATTGCAACACTTATTTAAAGGTTGCAGGACTGACCTCACAGCACTTAGAATTCCCAGGGAAGAGACCAGTGCACACTGCAACTATCCCATATTTTCAAAATATTTTTTAAGGCACTCACATAACATAGCTGCTAAAAACCGACCCAAAGCCAACATGCTAATAATTGCATCTCTAGTTTCACTGTGTGCTCATTTCACATCTTTTTAGTTGCAAGCAAGCTCTTAATGCTTGGTTTTTCTTATAAAAAAATGGTCATTAAACAAATTCTATCTAACAGGAAAAGCTGTTGTCCAGTGCCAGTGGACCTTATTTGGAAAGCACTTAACCCACAGATTAAAGAAAGGCATGTAGTTTGACTGCAAGTATCTGCTCTTTCCTTAGGAACTAGTTTTAACAAAAACTGAAACTTGAAGAAGGCAGCAGTTAAAAGTGCTTTAGTGCTTCAGCTGATAAAACACTGAGTCACAGAAAAGTAGTTTATGTAAAGCTGCAGTGCAAGTTTGTTCTCTAATTTTTCATGTTTTATAGGAACACAACATGAATCTTTAATAACAGAATCCTTTCAATAGCCAGGATAAATCACATAAGTAAGTGCAAGTTTAAGTGATGAGAGAAATGGGTAATAAACAGATAGTGTGCAAAACAGGAAATGGTGCTGACAGGATTTCTCTAGGTAAAGAAGTTTTAAACTGGAATAGCAATTATACATCAGTCTGCAGAAGATTTAATGCAAACACTGTGACTTATGTTTTCCTTCACGTGTGTCTGACAGCTCGTGTGCTACTGTAAAAATCAATGTTTTAGCTTTTTTTAATCTAATATATAACCTTGTTATCAGGACACCAACTTCCAAATCCTACTCTATGTAAGTAAAACATGGTTCAAAAATATTTTTGGAGCAAAGAAAATGTGACCCTTTTAGTTTAAATAACTGATCAGTCTTCCAAATGTCTTGCAGGCAATAAACAATGAGTTTTCAGAAAAAGATTTGCAGGTCAAAGAACTATTTTTCATTTTTTTAAACAAAATGAAATGTAACCAAAAATCTTTATTTGTCTAACACTTAATATATTATTAAAACAAAATTAAAACATTCTATTGTTCTTAGGTTATTCTGGTCTTCCAAACAGACTCCTTTAAGTCACTTTTAAAATAAAAAAAAATAAAAACAAAGAAAACCAAAACCAAAACAAAAAACCAAACAACAACAAAAAAACCCCAAACCCCACAAACCTAAAAAATCTACTAATACAGTTATACTTGGGCACTTCTTCAGTAACTTCTAACACAACTTTCCGTGACATTAGCTCTGTGGCATTTTGTGCACAATTGCAGTTGCTCATAATACACATTGTAGGTAAATTGCATTGCCTTTTCAAATTAATCTATCCTGTACCCACACTGTAGGCACAGCAGATACTCAGAAATCTCAAGTCACTCTTACCAAGTGTTCTCTGTTGCTCTGGAAGGAAACAGACGAAAATCTTTAGTCTCTAAAATTTATCCATGAATTTCTTTAAAGAAGATATGGAAATTCTGAAGAACAGACATACCTCTGTTGATATAATCCACTTCCCAGATACGGGAACTGCCCCTCTGTATAACCAAAATTCCTGACTACAGCCAGAGCAGTTCACTGTTGAGCCAAGAACTTCCCTGTTGTCATTTTGGCATTAAAAAACCTCAAAACAGCAGATCAGTTCTTTTTGAAGATTTAAGTATCTAGGGATCTAGGGCATAAATGTACTCAGCACTTTTCAGCAGAAATTCTGTTTCTGCTTCTCTGATGCAACTCAGCATCCAGCTGCACCAGACTGGAGGGGAAAAGCACATGTGCCCACAGTCTGACTAGGAACTGCTATGGCTTATGGCATAATATAGACAGCTTTAAGGAAAGTCTAGTTTCTAGAGAGGAATTACATTGATTTTTCTTGAATTCTCCTGCAAAACAAAGATCTATCAGCCAATATACATAAAGTGGTATCTTTTATGGTTCAAAAAACCCACAAAAAGCCTCCAGACTTTGGTAATTTGTATTTAAATCAGTTAAAAACTACTGCAAAAATAATACTAGTGCACTTGTTTTTTGACAAGAAAACTGTTTTAAACAGAGCAAGTTGTATTTTCCTTAGCAATGTAGTATTTCACACCATTACTTATGCTCACAGTCAAACATATTTTCTTTACATTTTGCCAGTATCTCAACCTAGAACAGTCTCACTGAAATGCTAATATTAACTGTTACCCATCCCATGATTGTTCTCGCACTCTTATGCCAGGAACTGGTAACAGTGATGTACACAGCTGAAAAAATTCCTACCTCTCACTGTAACTGCACAGGGATTTTGTTTTCTTTTGAGTCAGTAATGTCTAAATTGGATTAAGATAAATTGCTTATGAGCCTGCTATATTTAATATTCATGACTGCTATATTTAATGTCAGTCTACAGTAGAACTTCATTTTTTTACACCAGTCTTAATAAGTTTCTATGAAGCTCATTCTCAATTTCAGATTATTCTTAATGACTAAAATATTTTTGAAGAGGAAAAGAAAATACCCCAAATTTTGCTGACATACTTATGAGTGAATGTAGTACCTGTCATGCTGGCACTGTTCATTATGATCAGACAAAAATCAAATTATATGATCACGAGAGTGACCAATCTCAAAACTGGAAGTCTTAGTCTATCTATTAATGTGTTTAAATATCTTTACACTCCCTTGCCTGGGCAATTAATGCTCTCAGCAATAATAATCTGAGTGGGTGGCTGAGAATGGAGTGACTGGGCATCAGATGTAGAACTGATGCAAACTACTGCTACTTAGCAGGACATACATTCTTTCATCCAGGGAAATGATTATGATTCCAGAAGTTAGACATAAGTAATTAAAATATTTTACCTGTCAATACTGGAAATAAAATCAGTAGTGTATTCAACATTTATTATCTTATAATCATAACTGAAGTGCCACTAAACGTCTGACTAAAATGGCATAAAGAAAACTCTGAAAAATTAAATATAATCTGTGTGCCTAATTTGTCTGGTTTGTGGGTTTATTTTTCAATATTGCAATTGCAGACCTCATAATGTCTATGTGACTGCTGATACACATTACCAAGACCAAATAATGCCAACCAAAAAATCCTGATTGGTCTTTCCTTTATTTTGGCATATTATTGCTTTCATAATTTTAGCTACTGAGATCAACAACAGAGGTGACAGAAAGGAAAGAAGAATAATGCACAACATTACTAGAGGCTATATAAAGTTCAAATATAGTGAAAACAGCAGTTATTATTTCTGTGTTGACCATAATACTGCTGTTCTACAGACTCTAAAAGACATCACAATGCAATCAGTACTTGTTCTTTGGCCAAATATATGTGAAAGCTTCCTTAATGTCCTGGTTTTAGCTGGGATAGGATTAATTTTCTTCCTAGTAAATGGTACCCTGTTGTGTTTGGGATTTAGTATGAGAATAATATCAATAACACACTAATGTTTGGGTTGTTGTTAAGCAGTGCTTACCCCAAGCCAAGGACTTCCGAGTGTCTCATGCTCTGCCAGTGAGGAGCTGCACAAGAAGCCAGGAGGGAGCAAAGCCAGGACAGCTGACCCAAACTGGCCAAAGGGATATTCCACACCACAGAGCATCATGTTCAGTATACAAACTGGGTGGGGAACTGGTTGAGGAGGAGTAACACTTACCTGCAAGTAATTACTTAGTGGCATTAACCAGGCTGCGATTCAAAACATTTTTTTTTCTTTATCTATAGTGCATTTTTTACACACACTAAAGCAAAATGTCCACTTTGTGATCTCCTAGAACTATACCCCGAATAAATATTCAATATTAAAAGAAACCCCCATCTCTAAAGAAACAGAAAACAAAAGGGAAAACTCATTTATGTACATCAATATTAAAGCAGTAATATATAAAAGCTGTACTTTTACAGGAGAAAAATACTTCTCTCAGAAAAATTGAACTTTAAACTGGTTTCTCTTTTAGGTAAATTACTTAACAGTGATACTATAGCAATTGTGAAGGTCTGAGCAAGGTTGGCATAGCAAGAAAAAATTATATTTAAGCAAACAATGTAACTTGAAAAAAACAAACTAGCCTTTTAGTCAAGAGTCTATTATAGGCCTTTTGATTGAGTCATTAATAAACAGACAGGCAATCTAAGTGTAACACCTAAACCAACATATGTTTCAACACTAATTGCAACCAGAGTCCAGACACAGTACCTTAGCTTTATCCCTCATGGATCCTTTTCCCAGGATGGACATTTTTGCACCTGTTTCTTCTTGTAACCTCTTTAAAGAGTTTCCTCTTGGTCCAAGCAATTTCCCAACAAAATTGAACTAGAATGAAAATAGGAGAACTCTTTTAGACCCACAGGTACTTTTCCTAAAACTTAATAAACATGATGACTAAACAAGAAAATTTTACTTTCTTTTAAAAGAAATTCTCCTACCTAGCTTTGAGCACAATTGACAGAGATACAAGACTGAAGAACCAAGATATTCACTCATCTAGTGTGAAAGACAGTAAAAGCATCCATGGTTTATTTGAACCCTGGGAGGCTCCTCTCTAGGACTAACAGGCTCGTGGCTGCTAGGTTTAATGAACTGCTAAACAAGATATTTGCTCATGAGACTGTACTGATGAAACTCAGAGAATGCCTAGGTTCTTTCCCAAGTAAGCCAGCTTTACTTGCAAGTAATTTTTTTACCTGCAAAGTTAGAGCATTAGATAGATTTTTAGGATTTGATGCTTCGCACATTGACTTGAAAATAAGTGCTGTTTTGTGTATGGGCTTCAAATACCTGTTTTGCCAGCACTAGAACAAATGACAATCAATAGACCGTGGTAGATATTCAGGGGCATTTTCTAAAACAAACATGGCTTTGTCTGCCACACTGCTAATATTCCTAAACACTGCACACTTCATGCTACACATGCAGCAGTTTTTTCTGTAAGAAAAGGAGAGATGTCTACAGGAAAATGAGAAGACAGAACAATACATAAATGAGGTGTTAACATAAGGTCGACACAAAGCAGCAAAAAAGTCAATTAAGTAATTTGTTTATTCTGTAATCAACAGTCTCTTCATTTTACTATTTTTTACTATTTTCAACATCTTTTTAAAATGCTATGGTATGTGGTCTTCAGAAGCAGCTGGACATCATAAGCACTTGCTTAAGATGTTTTGGAATTATGTTCAAGTCTGAACAGACTTATTCTGGTCTGCCTTTCAACAAAGAATAAGCTCCACCAAAGCAAAAGGGGTGTCATTGTATCAGCACTTCCTTGGTTTTATTTCAGAGAGAAAGAACATGACATTAAGAAGTATCAATCAAGAAAATGTTGCTGTCAAAAATACACACAAAAGTCTATAAAGATGTTATAATATACTTTGTTAGCACTACATTCTATTTTAAAAATGAAAAAATGGGGAAATATTCTTGTTTTCACTTTAACCAGCAAGAATGTAACAACACAAATGCATCAGCCATGTTAGTAACACCCAAACTCTGAATCACGCCAGATGCTCCAAATCCCAAGCTCGCTTTTAGTCCAGTGTCTTAATTAAAAATAATTTTTAACTTCCTTCAAATACTGGTTAAACTATCTAAGAAAATAGTATGTAATCACAGGAAAAATAAATATGTATGGTAAAATCTACTGCCACCTAAACCAAAAGATAATGTGCCCATGGGGGAAGTAGAAAGTGGTAACATTTTCCAGAAAATTTAGCATGATTTGAAGCTCCAAAACCAGATTTTTCAAGCTGGTGTGTTTTTACTTTTTTTCCAACTCTACCTGATGATTTAATATAAGTTATCAGCTCTTTAAAATACAGCAGGATTTTGAGTCAATGCCCCAATCAATGTACCAACAATCCTATGTCTTCAAACTGTTGCTCTGCCTCTTCCATAGAAAACTTGGCTTAGAAGTTGTTGTTGGCTTCAAATTGATTATTCAATTTTGTATGAAAATAAACCAAACAATGAGGAAGAAATGGCAAGGACTGAACTTTAATACTAGATAGTAGACTTAATCTATTGATAGAAATAAGATTTCAAAAATCACCCATTTATATACCCATGTATATAAAGGTTTATTAGGGATGGCTGAGCAAACAGCAGAGCTTTTGTTTCTCTGCAGGGAGCCCCTTACGTGCGGAGGGGAGGGTGTCACAAGTTACACCACCAAATCTTTTGTGACACTTACAGATCACCAATGAGACAAGCACCATGTCCTGCTGCATCCTTTCAGTGTTTCTTAGTATTAGAAAGTTTTATATTACTATTATATAGTAGAAAAGCTATCCCTTGAAAGGTAAAAGAACTGTAACATTATGTAACTTTGGAGGAAACTACGAGAAGGCCAACCAAGGCTTGACTACATTTGTTCTCTGAATGGAATAAAACTATTAAATTATACTCTGTGAAGATTTATGTTGACCATTTATATTTAAGCACTTCATAAACTGTATAATCATTACCTTGACATATTGCTGCAAAGGAGCAGTATAGCCAGCATAGACCATGTTACATGCTAAGTGGATTTTAATCACTTCACAGGAAATAAGTGGCTGGGGATTTTAATTCTATTGATTATGTAGCAGACAGACACTCACATTTCATCCACTATCTGCAAAACATATATCAGGAAGGAAGCAGTTATTTACAACTAAAAAGCTGAATTGCTCTTAGTTTGGTTTAGTCTAAAATTTCAGAAAAGCCACAACATATATATCTGGCATCCTACTGTTATGCTCAGTCTTCCAAGCATGTCTGAAGTCACTGGATATCCTCAGCACAATCTATAATCCTAAAACTCCCCAAGGTCTGAAAGTACTCGTAGAGTAACTTTGACTCAATAACTTGTGAAAAATTATATACTTT
The DNA here is from genome assembly GCA_013397555.1 of Urocynchramus pylzowi. Classification (NCBI taxonomy): domain Eukaryota; kingdom Metazoa; phylum Chordata; class Aves; order Passeriformes; family Fringillidae; genus Urocynchramus; species Urocynchramus pylzowi. Next base: position 659,772 of record VZRH01008001.1, on the reverse strand, counting down.
ATTTTCACATATAGGTTAAAAGCAGCACATAGGAAAGAGGATGTTTCAGTGAACAGCCCAAAATATAGGAAATCTGAAACACAACTTCATTTCTCTCTTTTTTTTTTATTTTTAATGAAGATATGCTGGGCAGAACCTATTTTAATACTGGAAAGTTTAGACTCCAGTTACAGCCACATGCATGCACACGCAACTTGAGCACAGAGACAACGAAGGAAAATGTGGAAACTCAGGCAGCTGGACTGCAAATAATGGTGAGCCTTGCTCACAAGCACACCTTCCTGGTACAGCAGCTGTAACTGCAGATCTTATTCTGCAATCTCAGATCCAATCCAATTCTGCCATGTGTACAAATTTTCTCCAAATAATAGTAGCTCTAAGTCTCTGGGATGATATCTGGTCATATTAGGAGAGGATAGCAAAGAAATGCTGACATACAGAAGAGAGAGTATTAAAAAAAGCTTTCACTGCTAGGGCGCAAACAAACTTCCATTTGAAAAATATTGTTGTGTTTCTAGATGTTCTTATAAGTGGCTTAACTTTTCAATCATGTTTATGAACATGATGAACAAGCTAGGCTTTCTAGCTTGCAGAAACTCTTCCTGGTTTATGGGAGAGATTTTGTATATTATTTTCTCAGATTTTTTTTATCATTTGTCAGGGGGAGATGATGCATATCGTCAGGGAAAGATGATCAGGTGGAGGCAGGGAATGCTTTATTTATAATCAAATGCATGATGCTTCATGTATCAACAGTAGAATAAACCTTCTCCTCTGCAAAATAAAACCTGACAGAGAGTACAGCTCAATAGATCTTTCCTTTGTCTACAGCAGTATCTCTAAAATCTTCCCCAACCAATATATACACACAGTTTCAGCAGATTTATCTGCATCCTGATTAATTTCACACTCCACACAAGCAATCAGACAGTAAGGTACCCAAAGCCAAAGATCTGGCTCCCCAGTTTTCATCAAAAGTTTTTGTTCAAACTACCTCAGGTCAACATAGCAAAGGTATAACAAATCTAAGGGACAGTTTGCAGCATCAGCATTTAAGCCTCAAGCTAAGTACAATGCCTGGCAGAAAATGCATCTTCACATTTAGAAGAATATTTGTTTCCCGGACTGATGCAGCCCAAATACATTTCTACTAGAACTACAACACTTCTTACTTTATAAAATCTAATTTAATAGTGTTTTACAACCAGAATCAAGGAATATGCTTACCATTCAAAAACCACATTTGTGTCAGTGACTGTTTCTATTTTACACATAGATCAGTGTTCATAGCAGTAACAAAAGCTAGATAAATAACAAATGTAATAAGACAAGTGTTTCCAGCTGTAAGATAATGCAGAACAAAGCCCTGAACTGGGAGAAGAAATTAATTTCTTCTAGAAGCAGCAAAACAGAAATAGCCCTGGCTTGACAACATCAAACAGGTTTATTATTTCTCAGTGTTTTGTTCACAGTTTTGTTCACCAGTTCCTTTGTGGAGAGACAAAGTGTCATTCCATTTTCAGAGCTACTTATCCTCACCAAATCCTGTCCTTATTCGTGGAGAGCAGGATGGGAGTAAGGGTGGGGAAGAATCTTTCTAAATTCAGTCCTGTTCTGAAGAAAAGTGGAGAAGACAAAGACAGCCATGCCTGAATAAAACCTTACTGTTTGAGACCTGCCTATAATTAAGGTTCTATTCTAGGACTTCTGATAGCTCATTTAGTTTAGAACAGCATTTATTTTAAAAATATCTCATATTTTTGATATGCACAAGGGACTTCATGGTTAAGGCAGTACTGGACTATTATGAAGGCAAATTTTATTTTTCTCGACATTTTGTAAGCATTGTATTACAATGCCTGTAATAACAAACCTTAACTTTTGGTCAGTCCTGAACTGGTCAGGCATTTGGGCTGAGCACTGTAGGTCTTATCCTACTGGAACTATTCTGTTGTGGGAAATGGACAGATAGAAACTTCTACAGACACAGGAGGGTTTGATTTGCAGCCTTGGAAGAAGCTTGGATTGATGTAAAAATTAAGTACACAGACATTAGGCAGAAAAATTATAAACCTATGTTTCTACTATTGTAAGTAAGAATATGCTTGAGTGAGAAACTGTATTGATAAGATGGTGAAGGATTTATAATGTAGGGGTGTAACTGTATAGAGTAAGCTAAGGGTTCAGATGCTGTAATAAAGCATATGTGTATACATGAGATAGTAGCCCACTGGATGAAAGTACCCACAGTGCAGTAGAAGTAAATAAAGGTGATAGGTTAGAACAGTAAAATAAACTTTTTAGCAACTATCCATTGGATTAGAAAGTAAGGTATTGTCTTGTAACGAAGAACTCGTGACCATTTTGAGCTTTGACCAACTGCTTGCTCTCTTAAACCTCACAGCCTCTGAGACTGATGTTTATCTGAGCAATAAATAATTTTTAGCCCAACTGTGGTCCCATCCCTTCATTAGAAGCAGCGATAATAATATTCTATTCTATTCTATTCTATTCTATTCTATTCTATTCTATTCTATTCTATTCTATTCTATTCTATTCTATTCTATTCTATTCTATTCTATTCTATTCTATTCTATTCTATTCTATTCTATTCTATTCTATTCTATTCTATTCTATTCTATTCTATTCTATTCTATTCTATTCTATTCTATTCTATTCTATTCTATTCTATTCTATTCTATTCTATTCTATTCTATTCTATTCTATTCTATTCTATTCTATTCTATTCTATTCTATTCTATTCTATTCTATTCTATTCTATTCTATTCTATTCTATTCTATTCTATTCTATTCTATTCTATTCTATTCTATTCTATTCTATTCTATTCTATTCTATTCTATTCTATTCTATTCTATTCTATTCTATTCTATTCTATTCTATTCTATTCTATTCTATTCTATTCTATTCTATTCTATTCTATTCTATTCTATTCTATTCTATTCTATTCTATTCTATTCTATTCTATTCTATTCTATTCTATTCTATTCTATTCTATTCTATTCTATTCTATTCTATTCTATTCTATAATATTCTATTCTATTCTATTCTATTCTATTCTATTCTATTCTATTCTATTCTATTCTATTCTATTCTATTCTATTCTATTCCCCAGCAGATTCTGCACAGTCCAGGTTTGTCTCCCTCTATATGTGGCTGCTTACCCTGCTCAATATCTAGTACTTCTTGGCTTTAACAAAATGAATTTAGTGTTCCAGATAAGCATGCAACATTATTTTTTCAACTACAGCTATGTGATGTGATGCTTGCTGTCTCTAGGAGAAGAGCTTTCGTGACACCTGTTTGGTAGGGCTGAACTTTGCAGGGCTCTTCTTTAGCAGAGCATGTCATGAGACAGCAAACACCAGAAGCAGAAAATGAATGTACCCTGGAGATCTACTCCAAAGAATGTCTGCTACTGCTCTCTTATAGACTTGTATCACAGAAATGTCTCTGCAGCAGTCCCAGAACCAAAGGAGAAATGGAGAAAGCTGCCCTTTCCTACCGAGCTCTCTGGGTCTCACCTCTCTGTTAGGGTTTGAACAATAACCCAATGCCAGACTGTGCACAGAAAAATTAAATGTTCAAAGGCAAAATACAGCTTCTTCCAAACTCCAGGCCAAATTAATTTCAGGTTTAAATTAGTGGAATTGCTTCAAGAATAAATTAAATCTGATTAACAAAGTTAGAATTATTAAAGTTACTGTGACTAGAAGATTTACCTAAGAAATAAAGGGGTTTTTATTACACCTTTTTTTATCTTGAGGATTTCTGGGAACTCCTATTTACGGTGTGCTAGAAGAAGATGCTGCAATACTTGTCTGGCTATTTACTAGCTCATTGCAAGCATCTAAACCTACAGTGAAAATATTTTTGGCATAACTCCATGAAACAGATGGTCAGCAACTCCAGATAAAAATCTTCTATATAGAAGTCTACACTTAGATAGGAAAAATATCTCCTCACTTTTCACTTTTAGAAGTTTTCTGTCAGAATTCTGGTAACAAGTTGTGGCATTCAAATAAAGCAATTTAAACGAGCCTTAAAATGAAAATAAATTTTCTGATAAAAAGAAAAAATTGGTGTCTGATATGCTCTTATTCAGTAAAACTTTCTTAAGTCAGAAAAATTTGAATGGCTCTTTCTCTAACGCATGCATTCATTAGTGGTGCCATTTATTAAGATCTGCTAATCTGTAAAACACCCAAACATTTTATTTTATGTGGTTCTGTTTTTAAATCTAAGGTGAGGTAATTGAGGAAAAGCCAAGGAACAAATTAAAGTTGTGCATCTATATTAAATCCTCAATTAACAAGTTGCAAAGGTTTTATTATTCAGTTGCAGAAGTATCCAGAGAGACTCAATGGACCAGGCCCTGCACAGCCATGCAGGAAGACATGATCTTAACCCTAAAGAGACGTCAAGAATGTTTAATAAACCCAAAACGGACCTTACTGGATGTATGTAGCAGCTGTTGCTTATTTGGATTGTGAGGAAGTGACTGCTGAAACCACTGCTATTAAAATCATCAGGCTCAGATATCAAAGAGGGTATTACTACTCAAAGTAAGTGCAGCAGCACCAGCTTCTGCTGGCAGAAGGGCAACACCAGAGCCTGCTCTTGCAACTCAGAAATGAGAAGGAGGATCCTATTGCTCAAGGCAAGGCTGGATGGGGTTCTCAGCAACCAGGTCTAGTGGGAGATGCCCCTGCCCACAGCCAGGGTGACTGGAACCTTCCAACCTTCCAACTCAAACAATTCTAAAATTCTATGTCACACTTTATCTTTGGCTTTTGTCTTTCTCCTGCAACCTGGACTATTACACTGCTCTTCCTAAGGGAGCCCCTATTTGTCCAGCCCAGCTGGGGTGGTGGTGGAGGCCAAGGGCCAACAGGAATGGTTCTCAGGCTTCTGGAGCCTGTGCTGGGGAGGGGTTAGAGATGTCAGCAAACTGGTCACCAGTCAGAGGTCATGACTGATCCCAACCCATGCCTCTAAAAGGCAGGGAAGTTCTTTGATGGCTCACTGCTCCCTACTGGGAAACTACGCAAGAAGAGCAGTATTTTTAAAAACTGCAGACTGTGCTGAGCCAAACATGACTTTCCCTTGTACTGGATTTGTATTTTATTGAATGAAGGGCAAGAGGATTCTTTAAGACATAAAGCCACCTGGCTTTTAACATTCATTCTAGCCAAGTTTGAAGTAGTCAAATTTTACCATTTACGGGAAAATAAAATACAAAGTAAGTAATAAGGAATTCCTGGAACTGCCTAAGACTGGCTCATTTGGAAGACATTATCTAAAATGGTATTTATACAAATGCCAACAACTTAGGCTGCAGAATTGCACCACTGAGCTTTTTCCAAAGTGCACAAAGAAGTTTATAATGAACATACTCACAGGTATGGAAATAGGTACCAAGACTACAACACTTAAAAGCACAATCAACATTTGGCTAATTGGGCTTATTACTCCCACAGATACACAATTTACTGGTCACAGTAATAAACACCATCTGCTCTTTGCTAACTGGCAGCAACCTAACAACTTTTTTCTAACTTGAAGAGTTTGTAATGTAAAAGGAATATCTAAAGAAGTAGTAGTACAGTGGGACTTCCACGCACATCATCTTACTCTTACTGAACTGAATTATTATGTGAAAGATTTCTCTTTGCCAGATGATATATCTCCCAAGATAAGCTCTAAGTCAACAAGAAACAGGATAAGTTAGGGTTGAATACCCAACTATAAAAATAATGTATCTTTCCCATGTATGTTAGTGGACTACTCAAATGTAGCATAAAACACAAATTTCTGATCAGTCAAGGAAATAGAACAACAGTTAATTTGGACCCAGTGTGTTAATACACTGATTTAGCATACATGCATGTAGTATCTAATTTTGTAGACACCATTGTATTAAATCACAAGTGGTTTATGTTAATATAATTAAAAACTCTGTTAGTCAACTTGATTTTGCCTTTTGCTATTAAAGTAATTATACTCACAGCAACATTTAAGTATCAATTTACATATACTGAGCACTATGCAAACAATTTTATTGCCAAGTCACGTCCATAATCAAAGCAAAGGCATTACTTTAAAGTGACTGACATATGCAAACCACATAGCTCTGTGGAAATTAAACAAGCCTGTGAAAGCACTCCAAAATATTTTATGAAACTCTGGTTCCTTCACCTTCCCCTGCTGCATTTTCTACACTGCTTTTTTTTTTTGTTCTTTGTTACTAAGAGCAAATTCAAGAAGATAATTTTTTTTCTTCCTTCCATCTCATTATCTTCTTCTTCTACTATACTTAGAGAAGAAAACCAAGTATCCTTCAAGATTTTTAATGAGGTCTTGGCTGATCTGAGATGGTAATGCAAAGAAATATTTGAAGAGGAGTAAAGCATTCTAAAATAACATTGACAAGGAGGAAACAGTTAATACACTTAATTCAAGGACTCAAACTGCTGCTGAATTCTGTTCCCAAACAGCTCAGGTAAGATAAGACATCTGTCTGATTTCAACTATAATTCAGGTGAAAATGATACAAATTTAAGAGATCAGACATTGTGCTCTATTTGTCCATTCAGTCAGATGTGACAGGACAGAATACAAACCAGGACAACACAGGATAAATACCATTAAGTAAATTGTCAATGTTCATGAGATGATTTTCAAAAGACACTTCCTGTAGCAATCTGTTTAAAGAGCAGACTGCACACTAACTGAATAGACTCTTTCTTAATTTTTTTTCTCACAGTGATGAGCTTATGGAAAGAAAATAGCCAGCATTACCTCCATTATCTGGCAGAGAGCTTTCCACTGGTTTATACAAGTAACATACTGGGCTCAGAAAGAGCATGTCCATTCTCCCAACTGGAACTGTCCCAACTTGCATTTTAAAATGAAGATCAGGGGACTGGCAGAGCCTCCTCCTTCACAGTACACAGGGCTACTTGCAATACTAGAAATCAATTGAGCTGATACCTGATTTTACATTTCATTTAACTCTGCTGATTGCAAACCCAAATTTGAAATATATAGAAAGTAATTCCTCTGTAGTTTGATAACAACGCAACAGATTTGCTAACTGTAAAGAATCAATCACTGTGCTAAATAAGGATACAACAAACAATACTTTTTCCCCCCATTATTTTTGGTTGTTGGTGAGGGTCCAGAGGAGGCCATGAAGAAGATCAGGGGGCTGGAGCAACTCTCCTGTGAAGAGAGGCTGAGAGAGCTGGGGTTGTTGAGCCTACAGAAGACAGGGCCCTGGGGAGACCTCAGAGCAGCATTCCAGCTCCTGAAGGGACCCTACAAGAGAGATGGGGAGGGACTGTTTACAGGGGCATAGAGTGACAGGACTTCCACAGGAATGTGGAATGGCTTCAAACTGAAAGAGGGTAGATTAAGATCAGATATAAGGAAGAAATTCTTCACTGTGAGAGTGCTGGGGCAATGGAACAGGTTGCCCAGAGAAGATGTGGATGCCCCATCCCTGGCAGTGTTCGAGGCCAGGTTGGATGGGGCCCTGGCAATCTGATCAAGTAGAATGTGTCACTGCCTGGCAGGTGGATTGGAACTTTAAGCTCCCTTCCAACCCAAACCATTCTATGATCTCATGATTCTATAATTTGTAAATGTTCATAACATTTGCCAAGCTGAAAGCTCATAGCACTCACTATTTGCAATTCAGAATATCTATTCATTCTCTTTAAAAAATAGAAATCACAGACTTTTATAGCATTTGAGCAGCAAAAGAATCCAAAAACCTGAGACTCATTTGTGATACTCTGCTGATGGTATTCCCTTGCAAGCAACATAACTGTGCTTCAGACTTCATTAATGTGACACAGAAAAAAGTACTTGCAGGACAACACCTTGAAAGACCAAGACATACAGTATGTGACAAATGAGATGGCAAGCATGAGCTGGAGGGCCTGAGTGGCTTTAAATAATGCAGGCTGTAATACCCAACAGTCTTGCCATTGCCACACAAAAACTCCTGGGTGAACAAAACTGTGGTTTGGATGCCCCTACCTGATAAAATATTAAATGATCTGCTATTTTTTTCACTTGCAGCTTTTTTTTAATTCCCGCACCCCAGGCTAAGATCTGATTCACACTTAAAATAATATTATAGAAGTAATATTGAATTCTCCTCCAACACAAGATTTAAAAATGCCTCAGGTATATTTAATAACATCTTATTTTAACTTAATATTTATTCCATCATAATTACCTTGCTTTAGCACATCTACAACCTTCAAGAGGATGAATATGTTTGTAAAATACATATTAAAGAAAGCCATCAATATGAAGGCAGTGAATATTTTCGATTCACCTTGTCAAGACAATGTGTCCCAAGCTCCAGCTGTTCAAGAGAGCTGGGAGGACTCACTTGGGCATTCAACTGCCTCATTCATTCAGTAACTGTGAACTTTGGGATCTCACACACGTTTACATTTACAAAAAATCATAAATTCCAGGTCTGGAGCTCAATGTCTAGGTCTTGCAATGAACAGAAGAACAAATTCAAGTCCTCTAGGGAACCTGCATCTTCCAGTACTCTTTAATATTCCTCCAGGAAATCACTGCATTCAAGTGTTACAAATGAGGAAGTGTTTTGATTTGCAACTCCCAGCATTTATACTCCCTTTGTGTCTGCAAATGCAATAGCTACTGAAATGAACTAAAACAATGACAGCAAATATGTGACAAAACCATGTGAAACAATAAGGAAAATTAACTTCCAACAGACACTGAGGGGAAATATAAGTGCAAGTTTACGTGGAACATTATATTCTGTGTAAATCTCAAAAGTGCTTTGAAGCTTTATTTGATAAAGACCATATATGTCTCAAACATTTAGATTATAGCAAAGTAGAGGAAGCAAGCTGATATATTCTTAAAGGTAAAAACTAAGGATTTGTTCCTCTGGCAATGTTTTCCCACTGCAAATTTATTTTTTGCAATTCTACTCCCCTTAAAACTGAATACACTTGTAAACAATTCTACTCCCCTTAAAACTGAATACACTTGTAAATAATATTGCATCAAAATAAAAACAAACCAGTGCACTTCAACATGCAGCAACAGTGAAATCAATGGACAACTACTCACTCATGTAATCTTCTCCACTTAAAACACTATACAATGATGCTGACAACTGAGCAAATGCATCCTCACATTGATAGCACTATCTTCAAAATCACAAAGTGGTATATATACTTACATCACTAGATTAATATGAGAAACTGCTTTATAAGAAGATTACTTATTTTAAAATCCATGCATAACATCAAATTTCATGTAAAGCATTTAAATTCATAGAGATTTGCCTCAGATGACAACTTTCACCCTTGCCATGTCTTCTCCTATGGCATGTGGCATTCTGCATTTTTCGTAGTGACAAGAGAAAAATGATATTTCTGAGTCTATTGTAGAAGTGTAATTTCCAGACTAAGGTTTGTCAATGTTTGTAGAGTATGCAGAGTATGGGCATTACATGTTTGGTTATTCTAAGGCCTGTACATCACCCGCTTAGAATAACAAAAGCAGCTGTCTCATTAATCTTTAGCAAATGCAGAAGAAATTAACTCCTTGCTTGCTAATAAACATGGATGCCCAAATCCTAAAGGGGCTTTCAGCTGATGAATTCAGCTGATGAGTGTCACAGCAGTCAAGCCTGGTGGGCCTAGAACTTCACTATTCTCTCAGAAATATCACAGAATATTTATGAGCACGACATGGACAGAGACCTGAGCTGGTGGCCCTGAGGAGAAGCACATCCTGTGGCCCCCCGTATGTCTGCGCAGACTCCAGAGACACACAAATGGCAGCAATTTAGAGTCCTTACATTACAAAAAGAAACAGCCAAGGGATGCATTTCCAGAGATGAAATGCAGGCCATTTGAGAGCTGAAAGCTGTGACTTGCATGGCAGCAGCCTTTGCCACATCCTCACTAGGGCATGTGCAGACTCAGAGAGAAGGGGAGGCTCTGAGGCAAAGCTACAGTCACGGGCTGAAACAGAGGTGTCAGGAGGAGGAACTGAGAGACATCTGGAACAGAGGATAGTCCAGGATAGGAAGAGTTTGTACAAAAAAGAAAATACCTCCTTTGAAGTACAAGGGATCTAGCTGTGGATATGCCTAAAAATCAAAGAGATGACATATGCAGGGTATGGAATTATATTTAACTCCATTATTAAATTCAAGAAAAAGATCTTTTTAAAATCCAACATTGTATTCAAATAAGGAAAACAAAAGCTACCATAAACTATCAGCCTAAAAAAAACCCCAAAGTACAGTTTACACAAAGCAAGTAAAAGAAAACTTTGAGGAACAACTTGAAGAAGTATTAAAAAAAGAAAATAAAATAGTACTCAGAGATTTGGAAGCCAGACAGAGAGCTGGTAGAGCTAACAGATGTTCAGGCTATAAAAGGAGGATTCAAGAAAGATGAGGTCAGAACACAAAAATAAAATACTTTTTCTCCATCTGGGCTCATAATGGAGGAAACTGTGACAGGTGGTTGGGAGGAAGACAGTGCAATAAAAATTTTCTAAGAACTTACAAATAAATTACTACAAATCAGAATAAACAATGCATTCAGTGAACAATAAAATAAGTACATTAGATAGGTAAAGAGCTGAGAGATGGCTATTTTAAAGGGAAATAATTTCTCAGGCATCTGTAAGTGTTCTGCAAAGAACAAACTAAACTTGACTAGGTTGGAAAGGAAACTGATAACCTGATTTCCCAAAAGACCAGGATGACATGGTATTAGAAGGAAGGGCCTCTCATGGAAACAGAAAATGTGTTTAAACACTGGTGAAAATTTGTAGTAAATCACCAGTATTCACACTGGAAGCAAGTAACTAGTTGAGTCTTTCAGAGATCCAGTAGGAGACTGAAGCCAGAGAAAGCAATGAACAGTGAGAAAATAGACTTTTCTGATGATGCAAAGCTATGTCAAGGTTCTGAAGGCTGGACTGGCTATAAAAAACTCCATCATATGACACTTGGTGATAAAATAACAGCTGAAATACCATGTAAATAAATGTAAAAACATTAAACACACTCCACCTTTACAAACAAAATGATTTGCTGATTCTAAATCCCTGGAAATTGTATCAGGAAAAATAACAGCTCAGGGGAAAACAGGAGACCCCTGCAAGCAGCAGTCTCAGAACCAGCACAAGAAAGCTTTCTGCACAGGAATCCTCCTAATTTGAGTTTTAAGGACTGACCAGAAAATTCACCAGAAGAAACTACCCTGAGCTCAGGACAGCCTTGGAATGTTGGGGGTAATATTCTGGAGATGTATCTCTGCGTACTTTGGCTCTATTCCATTTTGGTTTTAGTCACAGTTTCCAGTGTTGGTCACTGCTGGAAGAGCTAAACAACAGCATTAGTCGTGCAGGAAATGGATTATAATGTAATTTGCAATATTTTGCAAGAATTTGAAATAGTCAGAGATAGTGAAGCAAGTATTACTATCTTTTTATAGATCACATGCTATGTCCATTCAGTGTGCTGTCACCAAATACTATGCAAAAAGTATTAGACAAAAACAAAACACGCCAGAATTTTGTTCATACTGTATTGTACTGAAAAATTAATTATATTTTTATGTGAAATTTTATTTTGAGATATAATATTATACTCTCAAACTTTAGGCATACATAATTCTTGTATTTTAGTTTGAACATAACTGACTGAAATTTATTAAAATTATATTTTTGAAGCACACTTTGATTCAAATAGTAAGCTCTATAGATGCAGTTTCGGCAGCGCTCTGGAGTCATATCCAGAGATTCTGTTCAGATGCACAGACAGTAATTTATAACAGTGATGGCAATTAAATAAATTATATTCTTCATTTAAATAAATTATCATCCCTGAAAAATTAACTACAATCCATCTCTGGTGATATGTTTTCTTCTGCTATTCAGAAAAAGATACCAATGCGCGGGTTTTATTTCATCCAGACAGAATGTAATAAATAAATAAATTCCTTGAGTTTCTTCATACTGCAACATATAAAAATAGGCTGAAGGCCTAGTCCTACTCCTCTATTTGTTCAGGAACTTTCATACTTTTAGGACTAAGAAATGGATGCAATGTAATTAATAAGGATGTCACAGAGTTATTGCTCAACACTCTGGTTCTCATGCAACTCACACTTGGTCTGCTTCAGATGGAAAAACACAAGGAGAGTGAAGAATGGGGCTTTTTCTGTTTTTTCCTATTGATTAAGTAAAACCACAGTGATTAATGATCTGATGTATTCTTTATAAGAATTAATCTAAAAAAGGTTATTATTCATCTCTTGCAACCTTGATTTTAAAAGAGAGCATTTTATAGCCTTTTAGTGTAGATTCAGATTTAGTAGCTAAATTGAAAGTCATAAAATTATGAAATAGCCTTTTCAAGTAGCGACATTAATTATAATTCCTCTTTTACTTTGTCACTGAAAAGCATCAAATTTATTTACAATATGACAGAATTTACCAGGACAGACAGAATAGGTGAAAATGCATTTGTTATAAGATGTAGAGATCAAGGTTCATCTGTAAAATATATATTTTTAAAAATATTTATTCTATCTTTATAGAGTTTTGAAACGCTTATTGGCCATAGGCATGAGGTAGTTGGCAAGCTCCTGAATAATTATTTTTAAGAGGTGGTTATAAAGTGATGAAGAACTATCTATTATTAACATTAAAGGAAACATTGGTTTATTTAAAATTAGAAGAGACAGAGAAGATAAGAAATCAGTCAAAAAGAAAGTCAGAGTTGTTTACAGCACAGGATTTATGGAAAGTCTCCAGAAAACATGGCAAAATATTCTTTTACTATCACAATTACTGTTAATTTGTGCAATCTGAGTCTACTGCATACTTTGGAAAAAAATGTATGTCATTACATAAAATTAATGAAACATTCAGTGTACTCAGTTTCTCCTAATTTTCATATAAATGGTTTCAAAGTGCTCTTGTAAACTGCTAAATGACAACTTTCACAGCTAATCAATATTTTTGTTTTATACTAAAAGAGGTTTTATAAATACCATTGTCAGTAGAACCATATGTAGACAAATAAGTCCTTGTATCTTAAATTAACTCAATCAAAGATTCTTTACTGTAACTTCTCATTTTTTTTATAAGCAGAGCACAGTCCCCATTGACCTGAAAACTAGAAGCAATCAATGTGCCAATGTCTCCAAGCAAAGTTTAGTACAGCATCTCTGAAAACAAATCAAGCTCTAAGCAGAAACAGTAATTTGTAAGGAACTATAAATACCTTCCCATTCTATACAAAATGGCTCCTTATAACTGAGATTTCCCTGTACTACTGGAAAATACAAGCCAGAAAAAACTACTGATTAAAAAGATATTGGGCATGTTTTCCCTTTTAAGTGTTCTCTTTGTCTTAGCCTGTATCACTAACAGCTCCAACACGTTTAGTTAATTACTGTGAATCTTTACTTGTTTAAAGTGAGTGTACACATCTAATCAGATCAGTTTCCTTTCAGGTGACATGGTATTTTTCAATCCCATTACCCTGTTTAAAAAAAAAAAAAAAAAA
>VZRH01008001.1:602559-646115 GCA_013397555.1 Urocynchramus pylzowi | reverse complement strand
AAAAAAAAAAAAAAAAAAAGCCTATTTAAAGTATTAAGAAGTATTTTAAAGTATTTTAAAAAGGCCTATTTAAAGTATATACTACCTATTTAAAGTATTAAGATAGAATACTATTTGGGACAAACTTCAGAAATAAAGACTTTGCTGTAGCCTTGCCAAACAATTTATTTCTGTTTAAAATCCATTTATTGTATTTTGGCACAGTCAAAAATTACCTCATGTAGGTATATATAAAAAGTTATAAATCGCCAGGACTTTGTGAAATATATTACACTGGGGAGCAGTGTCCCAAAGGAAATAGTGTATGAACCATAAACCACAGAATTAACAACTTCAAGGTGACTAAAATACACATTATACATATGCAACACAGGACTGTTCTTCCTGTTTCAAATATTCATGTTGATGCATTGCAGCTCATTTAATTAAAAATAATTGCAATGCAATGACCATACTGTCATTTGGATTACATGTCTGCACAGATTTGAAGAATCCATTTCCATTTTTCCACTCTGGCACAAGTGGGCAGAGGAATTGCTCTCAGTTCCAAGGCCAAGCAGCTCTTGCTTCTGCTTGGACTTTGGAAATTATTAGACCACCAAGCAGAGGGGGTTGCACAGGCGGAATATCTGCGTGAACGCAGCGTCAGGAGACAAGCCCAGCGCTACAGCTGGACATTGGGAACACCAGCATTGTTACAGCTGTTCAGGAAAGGCCTCGGGCCAGTCCATGAGCCCTCTCCAACAGCCTCCAAGCAGTCCTTGGCAATTAACTGGAGTGATTTCCAAGGTGCATTTTCAGTGAAGTCATCTTTTTCCAGAGGTAGGAGACGCAATGCTAAGGACGTGGCCGGCCCGTACCAGCAGGCTGCAGGGCCGGCAGGCACTGGCACTGCTGCACTTGCCACGTCTGCTTTGGTGACAGCTCAAATCCAAGAGCAAAATATTTATCGTCTCTGCTGTCCTAAAGTTTCACCTTGATTAGATTAAAGTTGTAAGAGTCTTAAAACCCTGTGAGATGTTTGCATTAAAACAGAATCTCCTATAAACAAAGTCATTCAATGTTTCAGGTATTACACATAAATATTAATCAGTTAAATTTCTTTTCTCTGTAAGGCTGAGACAAGACTATTGATTACTATTATAATGCTAAAAGGGAGAGAGCATGAATATCTTAGCCTAAAGTACTTTTTGAAAACTCTTAGAAAAGATAACTTTCCAAACAAACATAATTGAAGTGTTTTGACAGAAGAAGAACAAAATATGACCTTCCCCTTTCCACACAGCTAAGCCAACCACCATGTTACTGGTAACAGAAGACTGAAAAAGCAATTTGGAGTGCATCACCAACCTCAGGAGTTTTGCACACCCCATTTTACAAATACTTGGTAATGAAGTATACTATCTTATTAAAACCAAGGATTATGTGAAATGAAAAATATGCAGTTCAGTACAAAACACAAATAGAGGCAAAGACCAAGAATTCTATAGGTCAAATGATTGCTAATTAATGTATTTTTGGAAAAAAAAAAAAAAAAGAAGCAATATTTCACAATGTCTGAATTATGTATATTTAACTTATCATAAATATCAGAATCAACGTTTAGAAATATTCAGATTATTTGGGAAAACTGTGTAGAAGTATATTTTGTCCTCCTGTATGTGCTCAGTAGTCACCCTCAATATACTAATAAACTTAGAAGCCAGGGGATGGAAAATTAAGTTTCTTGCCATGGACTATACCCAGGACAAGACTTCAAGATGAAGATGATGTTAAGATTTGGGACTGCCCCATGCCAATATTGAGTCTCTCACTAGAGATTTTATGTTCTCCAAATCACTTAGGCAAGCAAAAGAGCTTTACTTTGGTCTGGACTTCCAAGAGAACACAGAGAAATTCTGGCTGCCTCAGATTACCTGTGAGCAGTGCTGTGAACCCACACTAGGCAATCATGCAAAGACATAAATGGCACAGGGAAGTGCCACAGAAACAGCAGCTGCGGAGCAAACTGCCAGCAGGCTGCAGTGTGAGGCTGAGCCCAGCACCCACGAAGGTGCTGTATCTAGTGCAGTCTGACACAGGTATCAGAGATGCACACAGTACTACTCAAATGTCCACCTGAGACAGCCATTCTGGGGACACCTCACAGCTGAGGATCATGTGTTGCATCACATCTTCTCTGTATTTAAAAATGCAAAGAAAATCCACCATAAAGAACTCTAGATGTGCCATGGAAGAAGGTGCTAGTTAAAAGACTGAGGCTTTGTTTACAGTGTTATTAAAAATGTATTTAAAACAAATTATAAAGTGGAGTAGTTTAATTGCATTTAGTTCTTGTTTGGACACATTTACTCAGAATTGATGTGGTCCTAATTTGAATTAACTTCTGAACCAAATAAATTTAGAACTAATTGGGACACCGAAATGCATTGCACTTAACTGTCCTAAGAATCCCTAAGCAAATGTGCTCCTTTAATGCCAAGTGTAGAAATCTAAATCTTATGCCTTTTTTTTTCTTTAAAACACAGGGACATTGAACATCTTATAAACCCTTACTGACACTGAACTCTAGGCTGTCTATTGAGCAGAAGTGATTATCCTGCCGTACTGAGTGACAAATTAACTGTTATTTCAAAGACAAAATATCACCTTTCCACCAGAGCTAAATGGGGAATTTTTCAGCCAGATGGTATAGATTTTGTGGAGTTACACTGTGCAACAGAAAATATTTGGGAAAAAATTAATTACAGCAATCACTGCTGTATCAACTCTAGGGTTAGCCAGATTCCTTAACATTTTTTCATATTCACCATATTAACCTTTCCCAAATTCAGAAGCATCAAATATTTTGTTTAAATAAATACTTCTTACTCCAGTAAAACACCATAATGGAACTTTTAGGAAGAAAAATTTATTTGCAATAAACAGGGAAGCAGAGAGGTACAGCTATGACACCTTAAGCTTAAAAAATATACCATTTCTCTTTCAAGCAGCTCATATCCTATAAAAACCTTATTACCCCTCCTGCACTCCTTAAAGAGCACGATTTTCATGACCAAGCAAATTATTATATATGTTTGCTTTCTTTTCTAATAGGGGTCTCATGACACTTAGAGAAAAAATGTTAAACTGGAAGAAGAATCTCCTCCCATGAAAACAGAAACAAAACCTGTCAATACACCATAATGAAGGCTACCATAAAAATATTTTTAAAAAACAAATTATCTATGAAGGTGGTTTCTTGTTGCTTATTGACCACATTTTACACCACTTCAGGAAATTTAGGTTTCATTTCAATTCTAATAATTTCTAAAAATTTATTCAAAGAAATTTTAAAATGGAACTATTAAAAATAAGTAATTTCTGCTTTATAAGAAATTACTTTTTTTTTTTCCTCTGAGTAAAGCAAAAAAAACCCAGTGAAACTCAATTATTAAATTATGAAGTAGTTTATAATTTATTACACAGATATTTTAAGAATGTTCATATAATTTGAAAAATAATTTTTCAATAATTTGAAAAATTATTTGAAAAATTAATTTTATTTAGGTTTATGGTTTTTATTATTTGACATTTTTTGAGATTATGAATTTAAATTACATACCTGAGGTACTTCCTTAACATCCCTTCTTCAAGAAACAGATGTTTCAACCTGTACTTGTTAGAAGCTATCACAACTCAAATACTACAACAAATGTATTTCAACTAGTTTTGTTTCTTGTTCTTAGACAATAGTAATGTACTGATATGAATGATGCAATATGTTTTAAATGCAATTACAAAATAATTAGAAAGATTTTTCAATATCTTTAAGAAGTAATCTAATTAGTCTGCAAAACAAGAGAAATACTTTAGCGGTTATTGAGTGCAACATCATCCATGATACTCTCCTGAGGGACAAGAGGCTGGCAGAGGGATCTAGACTTGATTGGAGCACTAGGATATAATTAATGGCATG
The DNA here is from genome assembly GCA_013397555.1 of Urocynchramus pylzowi. Taxonomy (NCBI): domain Eukaryota; kingdom Metazoa; phylum Chordata; class Aves; order Passeriformes; family Fringillidae; genus Urocynchramus; species Urocynchramus pylzowi. The sequence goes on along the minus strand of VZRH01008001.1, from coordinate 642,157 downwards.
AAATTTAACAAGTCAAAATGCCAGATTCTGCCCTTGGAATGAAGTAACACTGGTCACAGGTAATAAACTGGGAGAGGAGTGGCTGAAGAGAAGCTTTGCAGTAAGAGGTCGGTGGGTTCTGGTCAGCAGCAGGCTCAGCATCAGTCAGCAGTGGGAGCCTGGGCAGGCAGGAGGGCAAACCCATCCTGGGGTGCATCAAACAGCATCAGCAGAGAGCCAGGAAAGGTGACCATCCCTCTGTACTCAGCACAAGGTGTCACCTTGAGAACTGCCTGCAGTTCTGGGCCTCAATTTAAGAACAGTGTGAAGGTCCTTGAATGTGTCCAGAGGAGGGCAACAAAGCTGGGGGCAGGGATGGAAGGCATGTCTCAAAAGGAGCGAGCGAGGACTTTGGGCTTGGCAAGTTTGGAGGAAAGGAGGCTGAATAGTGACCTCATTGCCCTGTACAGATTCCAGATGAGATGAATTAGAGAGGGAGGTGCTGAGCTCTTCTCCCTGGTATCCAGTAGCAGGACCCATGGGAATGACTCAAAGCCATGCCACAGGAGGTTTAGCCTAGACATCAGGCAGCATTTCTTTACCAAGAGCAGACTCAATTAATGGAGCAGTGAAGAAGTCACTGCACTGTTAATGTCCCAAAAGCATCAGATCTTTCTGAAAACTGTCCAGAACAGCTGGACATGCTGTTCAGTAATGTTAATCCATTAAACCTTTCCTTCTTTGTATGAAGGAATACTTTCAATAACTTTTTGAGCATTCTTGACAAACACATTTAACCAGATACCAGATAATATAAAAGCAAGTAATTTGTAAAGGAACTATTTTATTGTAATGCCCATGATTATCACAGAATTATAGAATCAGTTAGATTGGAAATTACCTCCTCAATCATGCAGTCCAACCTTTTACCAAACACTACCATGCCAAATTGACCACAGCACTAAGTGCCATGTCCAATCTTTTCTTGAAGACTTCCAAGCATACTGACTCCACCATTTCTCTGGACAGACAGTTCCAATGCTTAAGAACCCCTCCCATGAAAAATTCTTCCTGATGTCCAACCTGAACTTCTCCTGGCACAGCCCGAGGACATTTCCTCTTGTCCTGTCTTTGGTTGCTAGGGGAAGAGGCTGACCCTCCCCTGTGAGGGGCCCAGAGCCAGACACAGTACTTGAGGTGCAGCCTCACCAGTGTCAAGTACAGAGGGAAAATTATTTTAATACAGGAGTACAAGACAAAGTGCCAACACATAAATGTACATAAAACACACATTCAGTTGTTCATGGCCATTAAAATGAACTAATGTTCAAGATCTTTCATAAGAGATCTTGAAATCAAGAGGACTTCTGTAATAGGAGAGATTCTTTTAAAAGTAGCTGTTTATGTGCTCCTTTTGCCAACATCTCATTTTCTCCTCTGCCCAATGCTACACTAAAACCTGTGCTATCTCCAAACACCAGACAGCTGCTACCAATCAGTTCTTCAGGTGGCGCCACTGAATGGTCTCGCTGATTTACACAGCAGAATTTGGTTCCTTCTACACCTGCTCCCCACTGCCTCAGTGGTCTTAGGGAAACTGTCACTGGTGAAATCCATCACACATTACAAATCCACCACTGGGTAGGAGAACACTGAGCAGTAACCTCTGCCTATCCTCCAACTAAGCCCTCAGCAAGGAGAGTCCTGGCAGAATGAGTCATGATGCACTGACAATCTCAACTAACAAAGAGGGCATATAGTCAGGAAAGAGCAAGCTACTATTACTACTATTACCTCAAATAATTCTACAATTTAAACATGTTTTCTAAACCATTTTGAATTGTATTTCCATAATATTTCCTGGGAAAGGCACATTCAGGAACATTACACATAAATTTATACACAGAGCTGAGCTCAAGATTTGTTCAGATGCTTGGCACTACATGGGGTCTTCCTTGGTGCCACTTACAGTCCAAAGGTACTGCCTGCCAAAAGCACCAGTTTTCTGCCTTCTCTGTGAATCTACATTTGAGGCTATGACTTACTTCTAAAACTGCAGTATAATCTAAATCATGTCACAACTGCATTTCTACAGTCACAAGAAGGATGCTGAGAAGGCCAAGGGCAAGGTCTGATGCTTCAGTAGCCTGAGCTCTCTGGGGCAAAGCATGCACATAGAGGGCTGTTCTGTAGCCTAGAAGACTTTTACCCTGTATAGGATCTTCTGTATATTCTCCTACCTCTTCTCTGCCTTTTGCTACTCACAAGCAACAGTACCACCAACAAAGAGAGACAGTGATCATCAGAGTTTAGAATGGAAACTGAAGAACTCAATCAACAGGTTCCTAGTCCAGTATACTGTTACAAATGGACTCACAAGAAAATCACAATTCTCTGCTGTAAAAAAGTGCATAAGAACACATAACAACACACAGAGTTAACAACTGTAGAAATTTAACTAATTTTTAAATATGCTGCTTTAAATATGGGACCTAGTGATATGTAAATATTGGAAAAACTATGTATCAGTGCTGAATTTTCATACAGCAGAAGAGTTACTGGAAATAATTTCATTACCTGTTTAAAAGCATTAATTTCATTTTTTAATCTGAAGAAGCATTTTCCCTTTTCATGTAAGGTGACACTAGATGATAAAGACTTGTCACAGAAGGCGTTTAATCTGATGTAAACTGATCAGTTTTATGAAATTTTCACAGAACACAAGCCCAAGAAATCTTTCAATAGTCATTGAATTGAAAACTAATAGAAGTTAAATTTTAGTGAAATAATGTCCTGTTTCCAAGTCAGGAACAAGTCAGGAAACATTGGACAATTTAAGAGCATGGCCAGTTTGGCTCAAGTGCCTGGCAATATCCTCTAGGACTTATTTATATAACAGACTAGTTATGGCTGAAGAGACAATTCTTACTGTTGGGGCTTAAATGAGTCTTTAAGTTATTCCAGAGTCCACTGGCATAATCTCATGCTCAAACATGCTCATATCCCAAGCTCCTTTATCCAAAGAGAACTGGACAGCTGGTAGTAAAAATGAATCTTTTAGAAATCAAAGAATACTAGACTTCTCTTTGGTATGGGTTCAGCAGCTTTTTCCTCATTATATCAAGAACCACCCAGGCAAAACTCATGCAGCTTTTCAAGCTGCAATTGTTTGATATGTTCACAAAGAAATTAACATAAGGTCTGAGGTACTGCATAACCTGATATTAACTGCTATTATTAACTATCAAAAATAACCAATATTAAAAATAAATATTACAATTAATAAAAAATAAATGCTGGCATAGTACACATTAAAAACACATTTTTCAGATTTTGATTAATGACTATCAATTATTGTGCCTATTAGGAACTTAGCATTTCTTAATATCTAAAAAACTCACCACCCCTTCTTCTGACCAACCTATATACTAATCTTAATATGTGGCTAATGGTTCTCATGTTCAACAACACAAAGCTTGGTAAAAAAAATAAAACACAAACTTCCAAAACACCCAACAAGAAGTCATGGAATCTAACAACTCCAAAAAGAACACTTTTTCAAAAACCATATAGATATTGACTGCTTGATAGACATGCTTTAATGTATAACTAATTTAGCATTCAAAAAAACCTGTTAGTATATCTTCAGCCAATACAGATGTCAAGATTTTGAGAGTTTTCTATACATGTGCACTGTTATTAATTTAAAGCAATCAACAGAAGGAAAGAATGTGGTCGGGCAGGTCTTAATTTAAACATTATTTTTAACAAAACTTTGGGCTTTCCAAACTGGTTTAAGGTTTCTTCCCCAAATAAAGTAAACAAATAGCTGTCTCTGCCAATTAGGCAATATGATTGATGGCTAGTCACTCATACATAGTCCTAGAAATGATCACCAGCTGTGCAAAACCCCTCACACTAGTAACTGGGACAATCTCTGTACAAAATAAATATTTTTAGAAAACTTTCTCAAATTGATCTGCTGATTGCCATGAAATAATTCTACTCTGATTAATTAATAATTGTATGGAATGTTGCAGTATCTCTAAAGAGTACTTGCAACATATTCACCTGCCATTTGAGACTCTCCTATGACCAACCAGGTAGGTGTGTGCAGAGTGCCTCACAGTTCAGCTGAAAAAAAACAATTATCTAGATTTCATTAAATAAAACATACTGATAGGTGAATGATTGCTAAAAGCATACACTGTGGCTAATTAGGAGTGCAATATACAGTCATTTTTTTCTAGCTGGACATAATTGTGCTTTGTTTACTTTCACTTTTTAATAATGGTAAATTTCACGAAAGTTACCTTTACAAGAAACAATCTTAGAGGCTAGTAAGCAAGTGGCAGTCATCAGACTTACGTATTTGTTTTTCTGAAAATGCCCAAAATGTTTTAAAAATGCTTATAAATTTCTTTGCTTCCAGGAATCTGAAACAAGCAAAAAGGAAAAGAATCTGGAGTAATGAAAACAAAAAAAAGCCACCCTCAACTGGCCTGTTGAATTAAACTTAAAAGGTGTAATTCTGACAGGAAATACCCTTTGCTATGCTGTCATTATGGTGATACTCAAAGTGCTGATTGCATGGCTCTGCATTAACAGTATCACTGTACACTCACTGTGTGTGTGAGCATCATTATGGCTAAGAGGAAAACCTATTTCCATCAGCTGGAAAACAAATTACTGATACAGAAGGTCGCTACTAAGTATAGCAGGAGTATTTTTATGTTGCTGAACTTCCACAGAAACCAACGGGATCCAGTGGAAAAGCCTCAGCTATATTGTGAATTAGTAATTGACAAGAAACTATGTTGAATACTTCATACCATCTGAGAATTTACTCTGAAAATCATTTTTTTAACATACAACAATACAAAAATATATAATGTGCATCTCAAACTTGCCAATTCAATGCTATTTATTCTATTCTAAAACTGCCTTAATATTAGGTAGAATCATAGATTTCTCTGTGGTAAGGTAGACACAGAAGAGCAGACACTATGTTGCATTGTTATTCTATCCAAGTAACATGAAAATCAGTTTTCATAGGTGGTCTTCCAAAGAAGCCTAATTATGAACATGTAGGGATCACCTCTACTATTTCTTTATGAGCAATCTACTTTCCCTATTTTTCCCTCAATCAGCTGCACAGGGCTACCCACAGAGCTAGCAGCAGGTAGCAAAAAATTGACAAGATGAAGAATGCATTTGCTAACAGGGAATTTACATACCCATAGCTCATACATCATCACAGCTCACCCAGGCTTTAATGACTCCTCTGAACTGACAAGATGAGGATGCTCACACTCTGTGGGACTAATCAGAAACAGCAAAATGCTTCAGTGACCACAATTCAACTGAAAGTTGCATAAGTGGTTATCTTGCCTTAAAGACAAATGGCAGGTTTAGCTTAGTTTCTCTCAATTATAACACCCACTGAAACAAGCCCTGTTAAGAAGGCATTGAAGGTACATGGAATTAAAATTTAAAAAAAAAAGAAAAATAATACTTGTGGAAAAGAGTTCTAAAGTTTATACAGAGGGATTAAATATTACACAGAACTAAATACTATGTAGAAACGCCCTGCTGCTGCATTCATCCTTCTGTAATAACAAGAGATCATTATACAAGATGGAAATTTCTATGGTATGACATAATGTGACAGACTACTTGTAAACTAATCTTTCTAGGCTCAAAATGGAATGATGACAGTTCATTCTTGCTCTATCAGTTGAACATATCAAGTGCTGAAAATTATATCTTTATTTCTCCAAAATGAAAGTCTATCTCATTTGCTATAGTCAAGAAGAGAATAAAAAGTATGTCAAACTATAAGAGGTTCCTAAAAATATATTAAGAAAAAAGACATTACTTTCAAGGTTAGTAACGACTCAATGGATCAGTCTGCTTGGGAGAAAATTATTTTAGCATGGCTTAAAAAGCAGGACTCACAAGCTGTGAGACCAAGAGTCATGAAACTACCCAGAAGATAGGAAATTCCTGATAATGGCTTCTATCCACTAAGTATAATATTTCTTTAGCAACATCATTTTCTCTTTGACCTGCCCTACTTAGAAAGGCAGGAACTTTTAAGTCACAAAATCTTTATGGGGCACTGAAATGGACAGGCAATTTTTGGCTGACCTCAGTTTCAGAGGGCATATAGACTAAACCCATTCAGATGCTTCTTGAACAGACATCAGTGCAAATTGCAGGTGCAGTTCAGAAGTGACATATGGCCTCTTATTATTTCCACAAATATGCTGCTACTGCAACAATAAATCTTCAACAGACATTTCCAACTCTGTATGAGGTCTTAAACATATTGATGTTTATAAATCTGCAAGATTTGATTGAAAGAAATATACCACTGCTCTAATCTCTAACCAACAAATTACTTTCCACTGAAGCAATATAGTGATTTCTTCTTCCAGAACTATAAAAAACTTATGAACAATAAATCACATAACAATCTTGGACTGAAATATTAACACTTTTTTTTTTTTGCCTTCTTTCCTATGCATAAAGAAACAATATGAAATGTTGTCCCTCTTACCTGGGAGAGCAATATTCACCTGTCAAAGAACACTTGTTTAATCATGGATTTAAAAAGGGAAAGAAACTAAGGAGAAAAAGAAGGGAAAAAATCCAGGCTGATTAAAAACAAAGAGAAGTGGGTAGAGTGAATAGCTCAACATCACATTCCCCCCACCCTGCCCACTCCTTAAAAGGAGTTAAGCTACCTTTTGTTAATACTAAATAGATTCAGTTTTTATCCACAATTCCCTAAACAAACTGGTTTAGTGATGTTGCAAAAATGTAGTTCCTAATTCATCTACTAGCGTTTGAGAGCTACCCTGCAGTGACAACATGGATGTCAGGTACTTTCCTCCTTTGAATGTGTAACTCACTTGGACAACAAATGTTGAGATGCCAGAAAAAAAAAAAATACCTCTGAACCTAGGGTGAAGAGATGCTAGTATATCATTCTGCAATATGAAAACATTTTTGTAACAACTTAAAACCTGAAGTGCATTAGAGAGAATGATATACAGAAAAACATAGTCATTGCATGTACTGTACTATATAAGATAAATTTAAATTTATTAGCCAATAAAGTAAAGAAATAATAAAATAAAACACCAATTGTGACCTGCACCAGCATAACACACAGACTATTCAGCATTTTGATTCTTTTAATTAGTTATCTATTTTAACAATAAAGCAACCAAAAAAATAGAACTTACAGAGAAAATCAGGGAAGTCAACACCTTCTTGTATATTTATGAAACAGGCAGATTTGAAAACTGTACTCTTATATAAGTATATGCTGTTTTCATTTGACCACGCCGTTCACAGTTTTTAAAAATATTTTTCCACTAATAATCCTGAAGAAACATATTTAATTACACTAATTATTTTCATGCCTAAGTGCATGTAAGGCTTTTTCCCACTGCATTTATTTCACTTTCTGTACTTTAAGTCATTAGTCAGTTACACATGTACTAATGACACAGATCCTCTTTTAATGACTTTATGAAGTCAGTGGTGTTTCAAGCAGCCTGTTAGTACTGACATATTTAGTGGAGACACTCAATTATAGCCTACAAACAACACACAAATATTGGAGCAAGTCATCCTCAGGACATTCACACGCTAGGATGGAAGAATTACTATGCCTTCATGTGCTATCAGACACAGCAGGAATAAGCCAAGAAGAAAGTAGGATCCCTCAGGGAGAAAAAAAGCCATTTTTGGACACACAAGAATTCAACTCCAAGGTGAGCTGTACAGGATACAACCCTAATGGTCATAGCTTTTGTCTGCAGAACCTAAGGCAGCACTACCCTATGCACAATTTGTGTAGAAACATTCAAAATAACAACAAAACAAGGATTATGTTTACCAAGTGATTTTACTATCTTTTTAAAATTAAAATGTGAGGAAAATTATGTCAAAAAGACATACTAACAAGGAAAACTTTATTTTCTAATTTATGCAGTTTACATTGCATATGAGTGGGAGGAAGGTTTTTTAATTATTCAGTGGTGACAAGCTTCTGTGTGAAGAGAAGGATGTGGGATGTCAGGAATTAAATAGAAGGAAAGAACCCATGAATCTCTCAGGGTTCTGAGAATGGGATACCTGTGACAGACAGAATTTTGGAGGTCACTAAAGTGTTGCATTGACAGTACTCCTGAGAATGACAAACACAACTTTATAACAGAATGCATAAAATACTATAGAGAACAACACTGGAGCAGAGTCAGAAGAAAATATATATGTTGTAAGATTAACAGTATATGCACAAATGAACAGCTACATCCATGGACTACTGAATTCATTACTCTGTAATTTACCACATGTAGCTAAATACCCAAAACCATCCACAGATGCTGCAATATTAGCCCCTATACATAAGAATCTCTGAAATATCAATTTCTTCTTCCTGCTACGATATATTATTGAGGGCTTCAAATAAAAAAAATCAATTTTTTTTTTTCATTTCCACAAGGATAAAGGTGTACCCGAAAAGAATAAAGGTAACCATATGTAGGTCATGCATGGAAACGCTACAAATATTTCATCAGGACAGAATACCACATATAGTAGTCTAGAATAGAGTACTACATATAGAATACTACAATACTACAAGAATCCATATCATCTGCTGTCAGGAAAACATAAAAGAAGGGCTAGGTATTATAAAGAGACAAACTGGTCTATCTGAAATAGACAGATGGGAAGACAAGAGTGTGTGAAGGATAACTAACTAAAGGATGGACAAAAACACATAATCAGGTGTCTGCTATATAATGAATACAGAAAGTAAAAGGGCAACACCTGTTAGGCAGTCTGGCATCCATAAAGTTTTACAATTAGCAAGAAGCCAAGAGAAAAACTGTGCCCTTGAAATTACTGGGACTGCATCTGGTGATGACTTGGCACTTCACATGCAAGGCACTGCTTAAGACTGTAATTCACTATGGATCAGTATAGGCAGATGTCTTGTAATATTTTTAAATATATCTGAAAAAGCAAGGAATGAACTTCATTTAAACTAGGAGAAACCTGTGTGTAGATCACACAACTAAAAACCCACCACTTACTTATAGTGTCCTAACAGCTTGGAAAAACAATCATCCATGGTAGCTACTTTCTTGCTAAGAGCATCAGCAAACAGCCTTTAGAACTGCACAAAGGGAAGCAAAGCAAAAGTATAGAAAAGTCTGCAACAGGAGAGAGACTTGCAGTAGTTAATTATCAGCCACTTTATTGCTGAGAGGACAATTGCTGCTTTGGTTTGTGTGTCCTGTGACTCAGGTCAGCTGATGGAAATGTAATTCAATGTGTATTACTCATCATATATAATTTATAATTTCAGCTCCCACTGAATTCTAGTTTATGGCCTCAAAAATTGCTCTCATATTTTATGTCTTACTGGGCAAATAAGTGGCGTTAGCAGTGGCCAGTGGTAGGTGATGTCCTGCTATCCCTACACAGATGCAGAGCTGTGACTGCCCGCTCATGAGTGCCACAAGTCAGTCACCTGTGACTCTTCCCCCTGCCAAAATCCCTTCAGGTCTGCTGCTTATAGCTGCCTACACACAGAGGCAATGATGGGCTTGAGGGAGAAAAGGGGTGGTTTTCAATTTCCAGTTCTAGACTTCCCTAACCAGTGACATGAAAATATGTGGGGAGTTTTCACAGTCACACAGAACTGAGAAGGACCAACTCAGTGTGGATCACTGAGTTTGAACATACACCTGTACTACAAAGTAGCTCAGTCTCTCTTTCTCCTACACACAAAAAGATACAAAACAATCAACAATGACCTATGACAGACTAAAGTCCTAGAACAAAAGACCAAGAGCCAGAAACCATAGTATGCACAAGAAGAAGAAAACAGCAGCTCTCAGAAAAATACAAAAATCAACCATTACAAAAATCTTCCAAAATATTTTAAAATAATTATAGAAATGATGCTGCCAGCCCTGCTATATGTCATTTTAGCTCTCCATTTTGTACTAAATCTGTTTTCAGCTCTAATAGCTGAAGTCTCCCCATTGATAACTCCTATCTTACGGTGTATATTGATATCAACCTAGAGCTGGCAGACTACTTCTATAGCACATAGGGCTTGTATACTGTTATTTTAAAATAATGAAAAGGAAAAATAGCAAATAACCTTTGCTACTGCACACCTTGTTACCCATTAAGCCATTCTCATGGAATGTGGTTTTCAAGAATGTCCTGTTACACACCTAAGAAAGAAACACTGACATACTTCAGGACTTTTAAGACAGAAGAAGAGAAATATGGAGTAGCAGTAAAGCATTACTAAGAGGATATCTCAACAAGAGGTGGGAAGCTTTAAAAAGGAATCTAAGATCTGTAAGACTTAAGGATGCACTGGTTTGTTAAACACTTAGAGCTTCCTGTTTCAGTGTTCTCCATGCCTTCAAACTTAATCAAAGGAGTCCAGCCTGTGATCCTCTGACTTTGAGTAGACTGTTGAGCCTAGCATTATGAAAATCCAAATTTTTCAGTATGTTTTATAGTATTATTTCTAATACTTACAAAAAACCTTCATCCTTTAATATAATGCATTAAATGTCAAAGGAAAATGATGGAAGAGTTGTGAAAAGGGGAGAAGAAAACTGTCTTACACTAGAAAGACTAGAAGGTAATTTATGCAATCAAATCATTACGAGTAAATACTTTAATCTTTCCTTTCCTTGAAGACACTAATGGCACAGGTAGAACATTCAGGAATCCCCAAGAGCTATGCATAACACGTACAAAATGAGGTTGGACAGAGCATACAAACTGGAGGTACTAAACCGTTATTACAAATCAACTGAAATAATCAAATCACTTCAGTGATTTGCATATGAGAATAGATGTCCAGTAGTCATGAATACTGCTTGCTTCAAGGGGAATATGAGCCAAGTGGTATTTGAAAGTTTACCCACAAGTAAAGATTCTTTGTTTCCCTCAAAATTATCTGGTATAGATCAAAAATGAGTACTTCAATAAATATCCATAGTCTTGTGCTCCCAGCTAAGTGACAACAGATCCCCTCCCCGTGTAGTCTGGTTATACACACCAACATGCTGTGTCAACTCCAGGGAATAAATACTCTGACATTGAACTGTTGCTCATTTATACTATTGAAGATTATTTAAAAATACTATTTCTATATCCTTGATGCAGAGTCCTTGCATATTTTCTCTAGATTGCATGAGCACATCTGATGTTGGATATCATCTATGTATAGTCAGCTTAAGTAGTTTTTGGGCCATGGAATTAAGTGTTATTCACATACACATTCCTATATGCATATTGCTCAGTTATAGATGAAGAAATTACATTCCCTACACGCACACTGTAAGTTGTGAAGCAGGAACATAAAAGTTAGAGACCAAAATTTAAGCTTCTGCAGAAGTTAACTGTATTTTTTACTTTCTTATTGGTATTGTATAATTATTATGTATTTCTTCAAAACATTAAGAGACAACTTACTCTCCAGCAAGAATGATAAATAGAATGTATGTGACTCTATCACCTCATGATTAATATGGTCTTTTTTATTCATGAAGTCAGATGTCAGATTCAGTTGAAAAATGTGTATCATCTTATATGTATTTATTCCAAAGCCTACTAAAATTGCTTTCCACTGCTACAGATGGATACAATAACAACCACTTTTCACTGTTTTTTGAATTAACACAAGATGTATGTCAAATGATGACCTTAAACTTCCTGAGTTGAAAATTTCATTTAAAACTTGACAAATACACTGGATGCCAGAATAACACAGTAATAACAATTCACATAAAATCTACTACCTCTTCCAACCAAACTTCTCAAAAAAAATCCTTAAAGCTTCAAAATAGTCATTGGCCTTCTGTTGCCTGGAAAGAAAAACTGTACAATTTTTCTTTGTTTTCTCACCATCTTTTATTTTTTTTAATGTTCTTTTAATTTAAAACCAGTACATTATTTTCCTTTATGACTTACTGCAAAGTTAGTTCTTAATAATTAATGGAAATATTGTTCTTGCTATTTTTCAGTAAATTTCTGAGAACATTCCTACTGTCACCCAGGAAAAATTTAGGATGTGCCCATGATCAGTTCCCCATCAAAACAGAGTACCTCATTTTCCTTCTAAGTTATATAACAGTAATAAATGAGTTTTACAGAAAAATTACAAATAAAAATTGCCTAAAAGTTAAGGTGAGCAGTTAATAGGTGCATCACAGTATCTTCTGGGTCCTGCACGTGCTGGTTTTCATTGAAAGCCATTGTACTTGGCTGATAAACCACCCACTTCAACTCGGCTCATTTCTCGAATAATTAACAGACTACAGTGGCTCCAAAACTAAGAAACCTGAAGAGAAAGTGAAAAGAAGTTACACACTGGTGAATCAAACTCCATATATTTTCACCATTCAAGCCCTGAATGAAGTATTTGATATTTCTGACACACTTCTTACATACAGATATAGCACCAGACTGTGCACCAGAAATAGCCTGTGTTTTCTCCTGATTTTCCTAGTTGAAAAAGTATGATTTAGGCAATTGTTCAGAAAATGAGCAACAGTGTACTTACTGAAGAAAAAACAGTGATCATTTACTCATTCATGTTAGAGACTCTTTTTCAACAGATTTCAGGTTACCTTCATTAGCAGAATAAGGCATTGATGCTACAATTATTTCTTTCAGGCAGAAATTAACTGTTGAAGGGAATGTGTTCACAATAAGCTTGAACAGTAACTCACAGCAGACTCTACAGTATCCCTTTTTTTTGCCCTTTCCTTGCTGTAAGTGAAGTCTTTATTCTAGAAAAAATATTATATTTTTATGCATCTGAAGAATGCTCCCAGTGTCTTCAGTAAAACTAAACAGATCACATAAAAATCTAAAATATATACAAATCCTTGAAATGCCATAATGAAAATCCTAATTGCCAATTATCTCAAGCTGTTATACTTGAGAACTATTTATTTTGAATGCCACTTCAGACTAGTACCTGTTTCCACAGAAATCTCATTTGAATAAGAAAACCACATCCCCAAAACCCAACAAACTTTGTTATGGTTAGTGTCCTTGGTGACTTGTTTGTTCACTTAATGACATAAATGCAATCTTCATACAAATAGTACTCCGTAATAGGTAGCACCACAGTGTTAGTATTTCTTTTCTTTAAACATCATATATTTTAAACACAGAAATGTGATAAAGAAGAAGTTCCTGCAGGCTACTTATCCAAATATCAGTAATAATATGAACCATTACTGATTAATCGCTCCCTATAAAAAATAAAGAGCAGTGATGACTGCAAGACACCTGATTATGGTCAGCTGGCAATAGAATCTCTGATTTAAAGGAAAAACTTCCTCAAAGTACTTCAGAACTGCCCAGTCTTGTTCTCCTGTAAAAACTGGAGTCTGGTTTTGAGATGTTTTATCCATGATGTAGGTATCATGAATGTACTGTGTGCTGGATGTGTCTATCATAGCTGCAAAAACACAGTCCATTTAAAAAAACACATCATTTAAAGAAAGGGGAGAGGGAGAGAGGTAGAAAAAGAACATATTTTGCATTGCTATATCTACTTAATCACACTGGTAAAAAACCACTACACAGTGAAGAAGAAGCAATTAAATCGCAAACTAACTTCCAGAAACAATTTTTTTTTCAGCTTACAGATACAAACACCACCTTTACAACAGCATACACTGAGAGCAGTCAAATTAGCCCACTGGGGGAAAAAAAACCCAAGATATTTGAAACTGAAGTTTGACCCTCAGCAACACTGAAGCCACTATGGCCAAAGTACAAAAAGAATTCTTCAAGTAACAAGTGAAGTCAACAGAGACTGCCAGAAAAGACTAAGCATAACTGCTGCTGGTGTAAACACCACAGTAACTGGAATTAAAGATAACTCTACAACTCTCTTTAGTTTGTTCCAAGCCTTGTTTGTAGCAGTTGTAATATGGCTCACATGCCTTTCTTAATTGCATTAAGTAGCTTGTTCTACACCCCATCAGTACATCCCTATCATCCTTTACCAGGAAATTAACCTGTAAGCAAAACTGATTTTTATTTTCTTTCACAGGGAAAAGCCACATATATGGCTTTTTGAGGTGAGGGGAGGGGGAGGGATAAGACAGGGGAGCTGATAGTGATCCAGCTTTCTAGACATACTAAACATAAGAGCACAGTTTACAATAAAAACTTAGGAGCATATTTCCATTGGGAAAAAAGTTATCTTTTCAAAAAATCCTAATGTTACACACAGTCTAGAGTGATTTTGTTTGTTTGTTTTTCTACAGAACAGTACTACTCATTAATAAACTAGTTTTCTTATTATGATCTGTTTGGAAGTTTATGCAATCTTTGCATACTGTCTCTATGCAACACAAATCTTTCCCATGGTGATGCTGGTAAAATTAGCCATATTTTGTCAGTTGCTATGTCATGTGGATCGCCCATCTTAAAAGATCCTCCTACGTGTGCATTCTTCATGCAACAAACATTTGGTTTCAAGTATCTCTTATTCCATAGTGACTTTCTTTAATTCTATAAGAAATTTGGAAAGAAAAGTGGATATGTGAGCTGTGCTTTCAGAAAATGTGCAAATACCAGGGAATAAAACCCCTGGTTCCAAGGTGTAAGAAGATATGTAGGTAAAGAGAGCTAGCATCTTCAACCAAACACTGTCAGAGAAACAGCTGAGCTGGAGAGGCTTTTCCAATGGCTTTCAGTGGTTTTGATCAGGTTCTATATTTAGGTGGAAGTCCCAAGAGCACAGTAACTACCTTTGCTTGGGTGTTTCCATTTCACTAACTTTACAGTAGAAGTTGTCATCTTACTAATAAAAAGACAAAATGGTGCTTTTAGGGAACCTATTTTACATTAAAACATTTAGGATTAAATTATTTACCCTGAAAAAGCCTTTTTTTTCTAATTCTTTAAGGAAGCTTCTGGTCTTAGAAGGATGAAGTAACAGTTTAACACCAATCTACAAGCAATGTTAAGTGCTCTCAGCTAAAAACAATGCTTTTTTACTGAGTGCCTCCCTCTAAAACTGTGCACCTTACAGTCTGCTCACATGTGGGTTTTAGGGAAATGCAGGGGACATAGTTGAGTGAGAATTCTTTCTAGGATAATCCCTTCTCTCCTTTTCCATCCCTCTCTGACTGGAATGAAGGGACTTGTCCCACAGTTGTTCCAGCAGTACCTTTAGCCAAATATGAAAAGCATGAAAGGACAATGCTTTCACAGATTTTTTTATCGTTTCCAAAGTATTTCAATGATTGATCACATTCTTCAGTGACAAATAAAAAGCCAATCTGCTTTCTCAGAAGTTATTCTTGAGAATGTTCATCAGAACATAGCTAGCAATGTTTCTGGTACCAGTTAATTCATCTCTTATGACACCATTTGCAATAGAGAGTTCAAATGAATAGATGCCTCCTGTTATGAGCATTCATTTCCTTGTCTGACAAAAAAGGTGTTTTGAGATTACAGCATTTCTAAAATCTCAGAAATGCAAATAAATAATAAATTATTTAAAAATATTATTGTTTCTTCATTGCAATGAATGTCTGCTATTAAAAGTGATTTGTTTGGCAGCTTTCTCTTGCTAGCTCTTACATGAAAGCAACCAGGTCTATGCTACATAAATAGCTCTTTATACTGGTATCACTTCTATTACTTCCTCTCTCTGTTTAGAATGCCACTTTTTGATAGTGGAAGAATAAAAAATGGGCCTTTTTCCTCTTTTGTTAATTTCTTAGGTTCAAATGCTAAGTTTCTGAATTATCTAAAACCCTAGTAACAGGGTATCCTGGACAGAACTAAGAATATTTCTCCACTTGTGAGCACTTCTCGGTATACCTAAATTACTTCTAAATTCACTACCTGTGTAGCATTAACAAGAAAGATACATAAGAGCACTGAAATTACTCAACCCACTCAGAAATCTGAGTCTTCAGCTGGCAATCCCTTACTGAACTCAGAGCTATTGCAACTAAACTACTGGAGATTAAAAAAAGATGCAAACCTCCTAAAAAACCCTGCAAGCCAGTTTGAAGATACTGTGTTTTAATAGGCTGAAGCCATGTACAATTTGAATGCCCTCTATCTGTACAGCCTCTCTAGGCATCCTGCTCCTTGGCTTCACTGTTCCCATGCTGATGAAGTTTCTCCTTTCATCCAGTCTGAACATCCCTTGTTCCAAGCTACACCTACTGCCTCTTATTCCCCCAAGATGCACCATTGTGAAGAGTCTCCTCAACACCTTTCCTGCAGACAGTAGGGAGGCAACTCTTAGGCCCTCTGGAGACAACTCTTCCTCCTGGCTTATTCAGTCCAGCTCCCTCAGCCTCTCCACACAGAGCTCGTGCTCCAGCCACTGGTGATCCTGGCAGTCCTCCTCTGAACTCGTTTGTCTGTGTCTTCCTTATATTTGGAAAATTAAAATTAGACACAGAAATGTAGGCAATCATTTTCTACTGGCAGCAGATGAACACTGCCAGTAGTGTTCACTGGCAGTAGTGATGATTGGTTGCCCCATCATCATTCCTTTCCCAGCTTACATAACCCTTATCTTGAATGTGAAGAAAATCTCTGCAATTTCACTCTAGAGCAGTCCGAGTCAACTTTTGGACTAAGAGGACAAATTCAGCATTGTGGAGCACTGATGCACCTAGCTCTGCTCCTGCAGACACAACTGACTCCATGCACTTGGTCTGTGAGCTTGAGCCTGAGCCTAAGGAAACACATCCCTGCAGAGACATGGTGTGTTCTGGTAATCTGCTCCTAGGGAACAAGAATAGAACTTTCTCTCTTCACTGAAGAACAATCATGAGAGGATTTGTAGAGATTCCCTCCTCCCTGTATGTCATCCTTCTGGTATATCCATAAGAGAACACTTTTTCTGTACCCATCATCCTATTATTTTCTTTAAAAAAAAAAATAAAAAAAAAACCAAAAAACCAAAAAAACAAAAAAAAAAAAAAAACCAAAAAAACCCACAAAAAACCAGAAAACACCTCAAAAAATGGAAAGCTTTGTTTTTGTTTTTCCACTTTTTACCCCATCATCTCTTCCCTCTAATGATATTCCAAAAAGCATGATATTGAGTGCTCTGAAAGTCATCTTGCCTTTTCATGCTCGTATCATTTCTGCAATATCAAAAAATGTGACAAATGCAATTATACCTGAAAGAAATAAACTATTTCTTCTTGCAGAGGCTGGAAGAATAATAAAACATGATTTGTACTAGCACTAAGCTAATTACAGTGACACCACTCCTGTGCTACAGTTCTGTTAGTGTCAGTGCTTACATTACAAACCCCTCGTTCCAGGGTTTATAATTCTGCCCTACGTTAGTTAGAGACTCTTCCAGGAGTGCACAACGCAGCTGTTAATGGCTTCATTAGTGACACTTTCCTAAAAATGGCTTAAATTTTAAATTACTTTTAGATTTTGTAACTCCTGTGTCTGCTACATGGTGTAAATAGCAAGCAACTTGTAACTAAAGCAAGACAATTCTGGAAGACAGAACCCATCCGAAATGTAATTCTTGTGCTTAGACTTAAAAGTGCTCATTTTTACAAAGCTTAGAGACAATAATTTTGTATATAATGACCATCTCCACTACCTTCCCACCCAGACATGATATTAGGGTTTTCTGGAAAACTGAGGTTTCCATTAAAGAAATATCTAAATAGTATCATGAGTAAGAGGAGAGTTTCATAAGCAGCAAATGTCAGGTGATGTTTTGGCAATAAAGCCACCAAACATCAGTGTTTTGAGTTTCACATGTGAAAACATTTATCTAGAAAAATATGCTGTGATTTCTGGTATCTGTTAAAGTACTTGGATACCTTGGAAATCTGCAGATAACCTGCTGACTTCAGTATGTTGATTATTTTTAGGCAACATGACAATTCACTGGAGATGCTTCACTGAGAATGCAGTGAAAATTACCAAAAGAAAAAAAGCACTATCTTGCATCATGCTGGGACATGACATAAAACATGGTCTTAGTTATATATACTTTCTTATTTACATATAAAATTACACATTTACAGTATCTGTTACCTATGTGAGTGACTGAGATAAAGTTTTACAGCATACACAGAAAGAATTCTATTTCTCCCAAATTCCACTTTCACTCAATCATAAAAACAATAAAAATCATAAAAAAGTATTTAAAGCAATGTGATAAGGAGTAGCCTAAGGCTATACAATCTGAAACAATATTCCCAGCTTGTTTTTTCCAATAAGAAATAACAAACAAACAAACAAAAAGAAAAAAAAAACATCAAAAATTCATTGCTGGTAAAAGCAGTAAAAAATTGTTCTCTTTCAGAAAAAAAGGGCTTTTTCTGGCTTTCTGCTACCCATCAGGTTTTTTTTCCCTCAATAAATGACAAAGAAATAACTGTTTCAAAACTGACACTAGATTTCTTTAACTTTTGAGAAATATGTTTATTCTTATTATCATTATTGAACAATTGTCTATAGCCTGTATAATTTTTCTTTTAATATTGCATTAAGCATTGCTTCAGTGAATTTTCCTTGGGTAAAATAAACCAGGTGAATAACATCTAATTCTCTCTTGCTGAGTTGACATATACAATAAACATAGTTTGTCTCATCAGTAGATGGTCTATCAGTTTGGAAACCAGTGATTAGTAAGCAAATGGTGTGCAATTATGCTATGTATGCCATGGTGGACATTTCTGGTAGTAGAATAAGTCATAGGTGACAACATTTACCTTAGTGCTACCCACTCCTCACCTCAGTAACAGGATTATGCTCTCAGAAGGTAGATGGAAACACATTTTTGCTATAGTTGTCACCTGTTCCAAATTCATCCATCCAAGTGGAACAAAACTGTGACTTCATATCTAGGAAAAGTGACAGAAGAATTGTCTCCTCCTTGTCTTCTTTTAAGAACATGTGAGTGACAGAACTATGAATTGCTACATTTCTTGAAATGAAAGAGGGATGCCATGGTTTCCTCCCAGTGTGTATTTTTCTTCTGACTCACAATCCCAAACCATGGATATGTAACACCTAAAAAAACCCACATATAACCTGTGGTAACCACAAATAAATTGGTGGTTCTACTGTTAATAGAAAATCTAATTCTATCAAGTGAATGTGCTTGCAATTGATTCTTCTGCTCCTGAAAATGTTTGTATACTGATGCTACTACCAAGCTATGCAGGCTAAAAATGGAAGGCATATTTTTAGTAAGTTTTAATAAAACACAAACACACACATATATATGTATGTATTCTAATAAAAACATGAAAAATACATTTATGAAACAGATATCTTCACTATTATGTGAAAGTGTCACCTATTCATTTTGTTTGCTCAATGTGAGTGAAAAAAACAAACCAGGAAAGAAGGTGGCTGAGGTCAAACATGCTCTAGGCTAAATAGCTGCAACTCAGCTAGTAAGAGCATTTTCAGCATAAATTTCTTTCATTACCATACTCCTCCATAATAGCAACATGTTTTAAAGTTTTCCGGTGATGTGTGGGTAGCTTTAGAAACAGCAAGAAAGCCACCAAAATCTATGGTGCTGCAAAGGAGTTACAAAACCATTCAAAGGACAGTCATGAAGAGAAGGAAAACCTTGTTACTGAACTAACCAGTCCAGAAAATTCACATTCACTCTGCCTGGGGCACACAGGCTCTGGAGAAGGCTGCTTGTATGTCCTTGTTGCTGCAGCTGGCCTTCTCCTATGTGAGGAGACATACATGACCCATGGCACCATGTAATTTTCAAGCCTTTCATAGGGAATCAAGGCAAGGTGATCATCTACCTTGTGCAGTCTTTTTCCCTAGTAACTATTGACCTCAAAGCTTGACTTCAGCTCAGTTTGCAAGAGGAGGCTATTTCAAAGACAAGTAAGATCTTTGAAGTTTGGAGAACACATAGAGCTTGATAGAAGAACATGTTCAAACTGAGGCAAAGGCTCAGGAGACAGAAAATAGGAGATGAGAAAATCCATAGAAGACAAAATTTTTGTCATTATACCCATCAGCAAAACATCAAATCAGAGCTCACAGCTAAGCAAAAGACACAGATGTGTTCAAAAAGCTTCCTTAGCTCTGAAGTTCAAGGAACTGCTTGTGTGCTTAGGTACCACCGAAACCTGAATTGTTCTATGCTGAGCTCTATTACCTCCTGTCTAGTCATTAGGTCTATTGCAAAAGGATCAAGGCAGAGTATTATCTCTTGTGTTAATATTTTATAAGTAATTTTCAAAAATTAGATGAGAGTTATTTATAAATTACATTAATGACTACTTTGAAGTGACCTTGTAACACTACTTGAACAGAGGAAAAAGCCTGAAAAGCCAGAAAACAGATTTCATCTTCAGCTTCAAGAGGTAAAAACATACTTCAGGAGTGTTTGTGTAAGACAAAACAATGTATTTGCTTTCAAGAAGTGATTACCCCACATAGATTCTGCGCTTACTTTAAAACATTTGATCAGTTTAGACTAGAATAATGGAAACATATGAAAAAAGGACCAGCAACTACCTGTTGCAGCAATTTTGAAGCATCTGATGTGCATTTTTTTTTTAAATATTGGATCTTTTTTCAATGTTTGAAAGGAAGTAAATATTTATTTTAACAGCAACTTTAACAAGCTTCCAACACATTCTTAAACCATACTTTGCTTAGTTATCAGTTTACTGTTCTTTCATTCTCTGCTAGCACATAAGACTGTAACATAAAAATAATAGCATGACATTCATACTGCACTATATTTCCTTATTAAAAACCTTGCTATTATTATTATTAAAATATGTATATGAAATAATACTACAACTAAAATAAGTAAAATCTCACATCCTATATGATAGCAGCATTCAAATGGAAAAGCTATATTCGATATGGCTGACTGGAGTGAATTTTCTTCATTACAGACAGTAAGGTGCTGTGTTTGGGATTTGTGCTAGAAGTGTTGATAGCACTACAATGTTCTACCTATTGCTTGCACACATTACGAGTTTTTCAAACTTGAATTTCTAAGGACATAGAAAAGCTCAGACACATAATAGAACCAATTTGCCATAAAGCCTTCTCTTCTACTGCCCTGCAACTTTAAGATGTTGATGTTATAAATGCTAAATAATGTAACTGGTAACTGATCCTCTTAAAAGCTAGAAGGAAAAAAAGTAGTAACAAGTCATCCAAATCTGATCACAAATAGGTGAGCTTTTTGATCAGTACACATCACTGGCTTAGTTCTGGCCCTGCTGAAGTCAAGGGTACTGTAAAAAATCTCACTCTAACCAATAGTTTGCTTTACAGTTCTCATGAAACATAAGTTCAATTTTAAAGCTTTAGTAGATATGATTCACTTATCTACTTTGTGTATTTAGACACAAAGTTTAATTTTTACTGTTCACTACCTTTTTTTTATCCGTAAAAAGCAACACAGATAAGTAGAAGTGAGGTAGATTCTATTTCTTATCATAAATCACCAACAGACTTGCTTGCAGAACTCCCCTCTGATTCCAAAAGCAGTTCAATACTGAACTTGTACAGATGATACTGAAGACAAAATTTAGCCCTCAAATCATCCATTAATACCAAGAGCAGATAAAGAAACAATGTTGCTGTAATTGCAAAGAAAACCCCAAGTATCTTTGGGTGTAGGTTGAGGACATGTCCACAATCAATCATACACAACCAGTGTACCATTAACATGAAATCATACTCCTGATTAGAGGTGTTGGTTTAAGCAGGGTGAATTTCTGCCCACTCTCAGACTTACTTTATTAAAGAGCTATTATAAATTATATTTTTCTTGCCCCCTCAAATAGGAATAATAAAGAAGAATAGAGAGGAATATAATTGTTTTGGTGGCCTAGAAAACATGAATGACCAACATTCCCAGTGGGGAGTGGCTAGGGCTTGTCTGTATTTCACACAGTTGCTACCAGCTACCAACTTTCTCCTGCTCATATTTTAATTTGTCCCGTTTTCTACTTACATTGTGTTTTCTAGACTGTCAGCTCCTTGCAGAAAGACCAGTGTACTTATTAAGTATATTGAGTACAAATGGTGTTTACATCTTAGTTTTGGCCTTTGAGTGCTCTACAATACGAAATGGTAAATTCTAACCACTCTAAAGTCTGCCTTGAAATATGGAAGGCAATACCACATTCCACTACAACAGCACAGAGTAAATCCCAGTAAATCACTAAGCAGCAATTTTGTGTCCCTGTTTGTAATTTCAAGAATGAGTTTAGGAAGGAAACAGTAGAGGATGAAGCCTGAACTATGCATTTTCCTGTATAAATAAAGGGAAGATACCCTGTGAGAAATCTTTAACCATCATGCAATCAAAGGCGGGGAAAGAAGCCCTAATGTTGGGAACATTTTTTTGTACTACTTGTTTTTAATTATGTTAATGCTGTTTTAATTGCATTGCTAAAAATTAATACAGCCATGGATAGTTAAACAAAACAGAAAGGCAAATCTCTAAATTCTATCTGGAATACACTTTATTCTCTGCAGTCAGGAACAATTTTAAGAAACCATTTTTAAAGAGGTCCATACAGAGCAGCATTTCTCATCATGATAAAGGTAGTTAATGCTGTCAGAGCTGATTTCAACTGCAGTGTTATGAAAACAAATAAAACATTAACAAAAATGGAGACAGAAATTATTTTTATATAACAAAAGATATTTCTTGTAACCATTCAAGAGCTGTGAAAGATTGGCATCAGCCCTAGAAGCATTAGACTCAGGGTTCATTTCCTGAATTTACCTGAAATAGGTAAGTAGAGAGATGGATGAAAGAACAGGTCCTAAGTAAGTCAGGGGGGAAAAAAAAAATCATGTGATATTTTTTCATGTATTTTACTGAAAGTACAGCTAAAGTATTTGCCTAGAGTTTCCAAGTGTCTGTTGTTATTATATGGAACAGAAGATTTGTATCTATTTTGGGTCTTGAGTACAATCAGAAATACTGAAAAACTGCACTGAATAGTAGAATTGCACCACTTGCAATAAAATGTTGGAGAAGTAGAATGAGATTCTGAGGTTTGAGAAGTTTTGCCTTTTCTGTCAGCTTAAGTATAGGAAGATAACTACTTTTACTACTTTCCTCTCTTCAAGTGTTCACATATTTCATTTCACTTATCAGAATTAGTTGGACAGTTCATACAGAAGTGATTTAAAGAAAATATCTTGGTTATAGCTATTTATTTGAAGCAAAAAAGTCAACAATATTGAAAAACTATAATTTAAATTTTGAAATATTTCTGCTGGTCTATCTGAAATATAATTAATGATCAAAATTGAAACTATACATTAATAGGGAATTTGTAAGAAGCAGAACTGAGGTATTAGAAAACTCAAAAGATCCCTAGTCTAATATCTGAGTGCTTAATAAAGCCTGGTATTTCATCACTGAATAATACTTAATCAAGTATCTTTTCATTAGATTTTTATGAACTTTAAGTACACTTTATATAAATTTTCTGGAATAATTTTCTGTATATCAGTGACTCCAGAAATTGAAATTTAATGTAAAAATCAAATACTAATACATTCCAGACTAAACATAGTACCTAATGAAGTTTTTGCCCGTATTATTCCTGGTGTTGTGTAGATCAGAGATTCTGAGTGAAAATTAAACTTGAGTTTGAAAACTGAATTGGCCTCAACTGAAAAGGAATTTTGAAACTTGCCCACACGTTTATAAAACAAAAATGATGCATGTTCAGTTATTTCATTAAGACCAGGTAGGGATAGATATCTTTCAAGATAAATGAGAAAGCATTCTTTATTTATACAACTGTCTGCAGGATCAATTTCAGTACAACACATTTCATGTAAATTAATAATTTTCTGCCTTCCCATGTTCAGGCTTCTCTTTAAAGAACTCAGTTGAAATACCGAAACAGTGAAATCTTTAGATTTACTTTGGCATCTGTCTAAATTCTAGTATCTTGCCACGTATAAAGGCTTTTCTTGTCTTACACAGGAAGAAAAAAATACTGGCAAGGCAAGTAAAAATCTCCATTCTGTAGTCAGATACTTAGTTCTTTTTCCTCTTATTAAAGTGTTGGAGTTTTTATAATCTCCTGAAACATCTACAGGATTAGTGACAGATCAAATGTGCCTCCTGCTTTATGCAACAAGAAGGTACTAGGTACTTACTTCATTAAAACAATATAAATCACAGAGAGAAGTCATGGCTACTCATTCAGCTCACTAACAGCCCAGGTCCCATTTCCCTTAGAAATCTTCTATTTTCTTGTCATTCCATTTAATGGACATATTAGCATATCTTATTCTTCATATCTTACTTAAAAGTGAACTAAACACACAAATCACCTGCAGATGATTAATATGACACCAGTTGCTTTGAAAGCACAATAGCAACCATCAGGTTTGAGGGAAACAATACATGAAAGAATGAGAATGCTAAATAAAATCGTATTACTTGTCTGAGTTAGATGTTAAAGACAGAATAAAACCAGAAATGTTCACCCTTCACAATGAATTGTTTAGCACTGCTGAGTTTGTCTAAGTTATTTGCTTGAAGTCATGAGTTTATGAAGCATAAAACAATACAAACTAACAATATTTGGCACTGAATCTCTAGAATAGTAACAGATGCTGTGCTGGTTTTGGCTGGGGTAAAGATCACTTTCTTCAAAGTCTGGATCTGTGTTTTGGATTTGTGCTGAAAACAATGTTGATAAAATACAGATGTTTTTGATATTGCTGAGCAGCATTTACAGTGTCAAGGCTTTTCTGCTCCTTATCCCACCTGGCCTGCAAGGAGGCTGGAAGTTCTCAAGAAGTTGGGAGGACACTCAGCTGACCCCAAATACCAAAGGGATATCCCAAACCATAAAGTGTCATGACCAGCATATAAAGGTGGGAGAAGGAGGAAACATTTGGAGTGACAGCATTTGTCTTGCAAAGTCACCATTAAACATGATGGGGCCCTGTTCTCTGGAGATGGCTGAGCACCTGCCTATTCATGGGAAGCAGTGAAAACATTCCTGATTTTGCTTCACTTCCATGCAGAACTTTTGCTTTAGCTATTAAAGTCTCTCATCTCAACCCACTGTCACTCTCTCCCATCCCACAGGTGTAGGAGTGAGTGAGTATCTGCATGGGTCTTGGTTGCTGGTTGAGGTCAAACCAAGACAGATGCACTGCAATATTTAAGACTTTTATACACATACTGTTTATTTTTAACTTGTCAACTATTTCATGTATCTGCACTCACAGAAAGCAAAAGAAATTAACAAACTGAGCCATTCCTTAATGGCTGAAACTCAGCTAAGCTGAAGCCAGGGATAATGAGGGCAGAATTTCACCAAAGTCAGCAACATTTTAATTTACAATGTGTACTGGACAAGTTTGCAAACAAAAACTTCCTATTTTATGTGCTACATAAAGCTAAGGCTTTAAACAAGCTCTCAAATTCTTAAACTGTGCAAAGGAACAAATTTGCAAAGCCCAGTTGAAATGCTCCTTAAACATGTTATCACAGAAAAAGGTAGGAACTACAGAAGACAAGAGAAGCCAAACTACAAATAAGTAAATGGCAAAAATCTGTATTGCCATGCAAATGACAAAGTTTCCCACCAAGCATCTAAAACATCACTTTTGTTTTTCAGCAAAAAATAATTTCAGATTTTTGGGATTTTTTAAAAAAATTTTAAATAACCCACTTTTTTTTCCATATCTGATGTATTTGAAATAAATTCATACTGATCTGTGCTAAAGTCTTTTTAAACAAACCCTGAGGTATTTTCATTCAAGTCTTAATTGGAGTTCACATATCATGAAAGGGGAAAAAAAAAAAAGGTATTATGGGACAGGAGGAAGGATCAGCAAAGACACTGCATCACTGTTTCAAGAGAAATTTTGACTGCATTAAAAGTATCTGCTGCATAGTGGAGTGTGTGTAAATGAGATGCTGTTTTAACCTGGGCTGCTGGTATTTAAGATAATTAATCTCAGAAAAGATCATTGCTGAAGTATCAACTAACATCCCGTCTCTATTTTAGATCCCCGTTTTGGAGCAGAGGAAAGAGGCCTGTGTCTTTACCAGCTGATAACATAAGACAGCCTTTGCTAATCACAGCCCTTCATATTCTTTTCCTGTTGTCTGCACCAGACTGTGGACACTTGAGTAGACACAATTTCATAAAACTCATTCTGCAACGTCAAGAACTATTTAGCCACTAGAAGCCTTTTGTGTTAACTTTTGCTCAAACCTTAAAATGCTGCTGCTGACTCTACAGCTGTCATTGAAGCTTAGCCTACAGACCATAATAAATTTTTAGGCCAAAGGTTCTCTTGGAGAAATTTGTATTTTTACATGAAGTTAAAGTAAGTGCAAATGTCTTCCAAGAGCTGCCTTCATTCCCAAACAGAGATCCTGTAAACTGTCGTTTTAGATTGTTTTTAACTGGGCAGGATTTTTTTCTACAATTTTATACACTTGGACACTTTCAGCATATTTACAGAACCCTGCTAACCTAGCACTGCCCAAAAAAGCTTATCAGCAAACAATAAATGAATGATTTAAAATAATGTTCTTTCAAATAGAAATGGCATCTAAGTGAAATCATATGGTAATTAACTGTTTATAAATACAAGTCTGATCAACTGCTATTATTAACATAGCCGACAAAATATATAAAACTAATCATCTTAATTATTTTCTACTTATTTTTCATTATTTATAAAGCAAGCTGAAGCAACTGCTGTGTGCTGATTTGACTAATGTATGCAATTATCAAGAAAAGACAAGACACTAGATCACAACAATCAGCTTTGTACTTGATACAAAGTACAAATGCAGTCCTTGAAAGATGGATCCTAGAGACAGTATCAGGAAACCTGAAGTTCTAGGAATAGTTCCATGCCAAGCACAGAATATTGCTAGCAAATCAACTACAGATACCCTGCAAGAGATTATTCTGCATTACTGAGTATTTCATTTCCATCACACTGATTACTTTTGCTCCACCACTCAAAAGCTGTAAAAAATGCCTTATATCTTTTACTATTCATTAATATGACACGTTAATTAAAGTAAATGAAGCTAATTTAATCATATTCAGGTACTATATTGGTAGATGACAGCATTTTGTCTTTTAAATAGTTTGTCTTTTATTCTACCATCTTCATCAAACAGTATTCTGAATAATTATCACACTGCTGTTACGAAGTTACAGCACTATTACATCCTGATTAAGAACTTCAGGTCACCTACAGCATTTACACAAAATAGCAGAAATCAAGGCAAAGCACCTCAGACTATGCAGCAAGAAAGTAATTCCTTATAGCACTGTATGTGTTTCTAAGGTCTTTACCATTTGGATTATTACATTATCTCAGTTTTATATTCACTAGTCAGGAGGTGTCAGCTGGAATCACTGAATCTCAATTTTTTTACATCTTTAATTTTGTCTGATGAGCTTTTTACCAATTGTAATTTATTGCTCTGATGAAAGTATAAAGCCAAAAGCTCAAAGTGTAATCAAGGCTAACAGTGAACCATGTACCATGTGATAATAAATCAGCAAAGAAAAAATACTCAGGAGACAAACAGAGATGCTTATAATTTCAATAGTATAAATACTATTGGAATAACTATTTATGTAAAATTAAAAACTGTATAAGAAAACCAAACAAACACCCATTCCTAAAACATGAATATTCTCTTATAAAAAATAAAACCAAAAATTTCCCATAAGCAGCTAAATTTTGCAAGAAATACAATCCTTTTTCTGTATTAAAGTATGTAACAATGAGAACTAATAAGAAAGTCTTAGATGCTAAAACATTTGATTTTTATGAACAGCAATGAACATTGTCAGTCACAGCCTGCAGTAATCCTGACACTTGATCTTTTAAAACTTACTACACCACAGAAAATCCCCCAACTCTTCTATAAGGAAGCTTTTCAGAGTTACTGGAACATTTTTTTTCTTGGACAACTGGTATTTTATTTTATAAAAGGATAATATATGTAAAACCAAAAAAAAAAAACAAAAAACAAAACAACAAAAACCAACAAAAAAAAAAAAAAAAAAAAAGAAAAACCAAACCCAAACAAACCAAAAACAACAGCAAAAAAAAAACTGAGAAAAAAACTCAGCAGTTTGCATAAGGACAAAACTTACCTGAATTTGAAAAAGAACACATTCACTTTAATTGCTTTTCTGGAAGGCCCCGAGACAGAAGCTAAAACACATAATAGCTAACAGATACATTTAAATAGGAGCTTAATTTTTTTTTTTTACTACCAAAAAGCATGCATATTATGACTCAATAAAAATGGTTGTGTATAACTTTTTCATCATTATATTAATAAATATTAAACAAGTGTTGGATTTACAGTACCTTTGGATATTGTTTGACAGGGATCAGAACTCTCTCTGACAGCTTTATGTTTTTGTTGCTGATAACATCAAGATATTTCTTTTCTTCATCTTCCTTCTTGCCTTCTGAACCCTGAAATTTTTCCATTTCTGAAAAATACCATGAAACAGAACAATCAGTGACATGATATTTGTCATCCTTAGGAAGTTTAAACTTACACATTCCTGCCCAGACCGTGCACTGAACGCCTGTGCTGACTGCACTCAGGTGACAGGGACTGTCTTTAAGAGAACCTGGACTCTCAGTAGTGCTGAGAGGCAGAGGTGACAGTGCACAGGTCACACTCCACAGCTAATTCTTCCCCAGCTGAAAGGAAGCCAAATGATCTCAGCAGGAGCAGGAATAGATGAGGCTTACAATTCCAGCTTTCAGTCTTTTCAAGGGAATAACATCATCGCAGCTCAATGCTTTGTGTATATGTGACCTGCCAGAACTAAGCTGGATCTAACTGCCATAGCTAGCTTTCAGTACAAATACTAGAAAACTGAAGAAACTTCTTGTTGTTACTAAGTTTCCATTCAAATACTTTTGAACTAGTTAAGGATAAGAAATAAAGTTAACTCTTGCTCAAAAAAAATCTTCAATTAAGAAATGCAGTAAAAACCACTACATANCTCTTCTTTCAGATTTCACTTTTTGGGTCTATGTACACATAAACATGTGTCATATACTTCTGTATTTTTAAAGTCCTACCTGGACTTTAAAAGTCTTACCAGAAAAGAAAACTGTGAATTCAAAGTGTTGAACTATAGGTTACTCTTGGTCAACTGGAATTGGTTCATGTATAGTTTAGGGTTCCATAAACCCCTCTGTTAACCTTTGACTTATCCAGTTCAAAGCATTGTCTACACTGTAGATTCCTGAAAATGGAAGTGCTTGACAGAGGTTTATTGTACAAACTCAGTATGGATTGTTTTCTCCTCAAGAAAACTTAGGCTATGTTATACCTAACATTACAAAAAAATATATATATATATATATATGTAATTGCTGATCTGCAGAAAACTCTAGATTTTACAATATAAAAAAAAGAAACAAAAAATATTTTCAGGTAGAATAGTTCTGAATTCTTTATTCCCTAATGCTCCATAACCAATAGATAACAACAAATAATTGAATTAATCATCCTGCAAAGGGCATCTTATACAGTGCCTGAGAGCTCCCTGACAGTCCAGGTACTATAGAAAAAGCTGCTTTTGCAGCAGTGACATTGTTGACAGCACAGAAAAATGGCTTATAATGAGCTAATTATAAATGAATTATAGCTGAAAAGGGACAGCTGTGGGTCTCAGAAACATGCTGCTTCAAGGATGGGAAAGCAAGAGTGGAAAGGAGGAACACAGCACAGCACACTCTAACATTCATATACAAGTTTATTTGACTTCCAACAAGCATAAAGAAAAAATGTGTTGAAAAGAACAGCCCATGTCATGATTTGTTAATAAATGTTTATGCTGCTTTTATGAGATCAAATAATTTATTTAAAGCCTGCACCAGCAGACAGTTCTCTAATGTTACAGTCATAAGCTCTTTTAAAACCTCCCAGAGAACACACCTAAAAGACCTCAGATGGGATATACATTCAATAATTTAGGATTAAAAAGTTATTTACAATCACTAAAAGCATCACAAGAACATTTCATTATTGTAAAATACTTGAACACATGTGAAAAAATGCGGTATGTTGCATTCAGTGGAAGATTAATCTGGAAAGCAGCAAGCATCAATTAAGTAAGTAAAATACTCGTTTTGTCAGATTTAATAGATAAAAAGTTCTTTGAAAATAGATCCAATGCAATTATACAAAGGGGTGTGCTATGGGGATACAGAGGGGAGAGACAAAGGTGCGTTAAAGAAAAGTGTCACAAGCACATAAATCATAAGTACTAAATGAAATAAAGGAATTTCCCAAATGTATTGTGAAGACAGTACTAAATTAGATCATTCTAAAAAGCCGGTGGGGAAAATCAATCTACATGTACACATATATTTCACTAGAATCATGGAAGTTTAAGTTGGAAAAGACCTTTAAGGTGATCAAGTTCAGCTGTTAATCAAGCTCTGCCAAGTCCACCAATAAACCACATCCTTAAGTGCCACATCTACCTGTCTTTTAAATACTCCCAGGGACAGTCATTTCACCACCCCTCGGGATAATCTGTTCCAATGCTTGATAACTGTTTTTGTGAAGACATGGTTCCTGCTGTCCAACCTGAACCTCCCCTGACAAAGACTCAGGCTATGTCTTCTCATTCTGTCACTACTTGCCTGGGAGAAGAAACCAACCCCCACCTGACTACAACCTCCTTTCAGGTAGCTGAAGAGAGCAATCAAGTGCTCCCCAAGCCTCCTTTTCTCCATGCTAAACAACCACACCTCCCTCAGCTGCTCCCTGTCACATCTGTGCACCAGACCCTTCCCCAGCCACGCTGCCGCCCTCTGGACACGCTCCAGCCCCCCAGTGTCTTTGTGAGGGGCCCAGAACTGGAACCCAGAACAGCCCCCCAGTGTCTTTGTGAGGGGCCCAGAACGGGACACAGCCCCCCTGGTGTGGCCTCACCAGTGCTGAGTACAGGGGAACAATCACTGCCTGCTGGCAACACTATTGCTCATACACACAAGGATGCCGTTGGCTTTATAAACAACTAAACTCTTCTCCTGGAAAGGTGAAGATACTCAAAAGTCTGTATGGTCAGTAGGGATTGGTACTAAAGGTTAGGAATAAAATGCTCCGCTTTGAATTGTCTACCAGGCCTTGCAACCAGTCCCAGTCCTGTGCTTTGTTTTTGACTGAGAGTACATGGAAGTTCTGGAATTAAAGTGGAGTCTTTGCTGAAGCTAATGAAAGACTACTTCAGCTGGGCTTACAGACTTATGTGAACAAGAGTTTGTGGAGAAGTTGGGTGAGATAAGCCATCTTGGAAGTTTTGATCGCTTGGGGCTGGAGTTTCTGTCTTCTGGGTGTGGTCCCTGAGAGCCCTACAATGTCACCAGGGAGCCATTGTGACACATGTGACAACAAGCCTTTTGGATGCTTGGGGAAGCCCCAAAAGGCCACAGTGTCTGACCTCCTCCACTGGGGACAGACATCTGAAGGTGGGGGGGGAAAGGAGCCCCATCCCATGGTGTGCTTTCTGAGGGCACAGAGAAGATTTGCTGGACCAGGACACTGACAGGGCCTGGGGTGCTGGTCCCAATCTGCCATGCACTCAGGCTCTGTCTGCAGCCGCTGAGAGGCCAGGAATCCCTTTCCCAGCTTCCTAGCTCCTGCCTGCACATATCAGAGAGGTCAGTTACCATCCTGCCTCAAGAGCTAGAACATGCCAAGACACCCCAGTGTCACTCATCTGTCCCAGGATGGTACCTGGCATTGGTGGCAGCCCAAGTGCTGTCCTGAGGCAGAGTGGGCAGTTCTTCAATGCTCAACATTGGCAGCTTTGCTGCTGGCTGCCGACTGTGTCCCCAGCACCAGGGAACACATCAGCTTATCTCTTTGCAGAGATAAGATATCTGTCTGGTTTGCAGGGAAAAATGGCCTCAGAGGAAGACTCGGCAGAAAGCGGCACCTCTTCCCCTGCTGCCAGCACCATCCAGATGTCCCGGGCTGCACGTCCAGGTGCTTCAGAGAACCTAAGGTGCCCAATCTGCCGGGCTGGCATTAATGACCGAGCCTCTGTGAGCTGGCGTTGGCACCCTTTCTGTTTTTACTGCATGGTGGAGTGGTTCCACAGAAGAGTGGAGGGCCTGATATGCCAATCACCTTTCCCACATACATTCCACATGGTGGGAGACAGTAACTCTGAGGTGCACTCTGTCGAGGAGTCCAACAGCTCTGCCAGCCATACTCAAGGAGAGCAAGCTGGGTCCCGCTCTGCGGAAAGAGGTCAGCGTAATTCCCCAGGACGCCAGCACCGCAAGTCTTACAGCAGAAGTTGTGGTGGCAGCCGTAGTGGCAGCCGTGTTGGCAGCTGTGGTGGCAGCCGTGGTGGCAGCCGTGTTGGCAGCCGTGGGGGCAGCCGTGGCAGGGCCCAAGAGAAGAGCCGAAGCAGCTATCCAAGGAGGCATCACGATGGCCACGCCAGGGTCCAGCAGGCCCAGGGCTGCAACCACTCAAGCAGCAGGAGACGACGGCAGAGCAGGGCTCGGAGCACCGCTCGTGACAAGGGCCGAAGGGCCAAACGGCACGTCCGTGCCCTCTCAGGGAGGCGTCAGCGCCGACAGCAGCAATACCAGGTTTCTTTCATAGAACCGAGGGCAATAAGGAGCCGATCCCGGCAGAGGTCACGCAGATCTTCCAGCCAAACACTGAGGGAGTATCTAAGGGAGATGGAACGCGATGAGGGACGAGCTCTAAGGCATGACTGGTACATCCGTGCCTCTTCAGGGAGGAGAAGGCGCCAACAGCGGGGGTGCCGGCTTTCTTACAGAGAACCGCAGGTGACAAGGAGACAAACCTCAGGGAGGTTCCGCAGCACACTGCCCCTGAAGGAGAATCCAAGGAGGATGGAATGCCATGAGAGACAGATTGAACAGGGCATCCATGCCTCCCCAAGGAGGAGTGAGCGCCTTCAGCAAGGACGCCAAGCTTCTTTCATCGAACCAGAGGTGAGAAGAAGCCAATCCCGGGGGAGGTCCCGCAGCACACAGCACCAAACACTGCGGGAGAACGTAAGGAGGATGGAACGTGACGTCCTAACCTCCTTGAGGTGGAGGGAGCGCCATCAGCGGAGACGCCAGGCTGGTTTCACTGAATCACAGGTGGCAAAGAACTGATCCCCATGGAGGTCCTGCAGCCATGCTGGGGCACAAGCCTGGTAGCACACCCTGCCAACAAGGGAACTACTGTATGCCCTCTTACCAGTGTCAGGAATGATAATACTTCAGACAAATGCAGCCCCTGCTAACAATTATAAAAATAAAGTCAAATAAAATGCTCAAGCCTGGGGCTAAGGATCTATTCCCCATCAAAAAATCCATCTGAAAATCTAAAGACACCCTTGCAAGGTGTTTTCAGGTTTGGGGGATAACAGGCACTAAACTTCAGTGCTGCTTTTGTCATTCTGTTCTATGGTACCCACTTGTGTATAAAATGGGGTATTGAACATTTTGTATGAGTGTGCCTTTCTCTCTTTATTGGGTTTCCACAGTGTGATCAACTTTTTCTCCTTTTTGCCCTGGTACCAAAGACACCAACAACTTTTTAGGAAATATCTTGTCCTTTCACACCTGTTTTCTTAAGCTTTATTCAAAACATGCCCCAGAGTAACTTCTCCTGTTACCACACTCTTCTCACAATGTAGCAGTGAAGAGTGAAGTCAATTTATAATTACATTATCTCAAAGGCACTGCCGATAATGCCAATCCAAATCTAATGCCTGGTAGAAAGCCTCTGAAAAGCTTTTCCATCTTCTTCTTTAAAGACTTTAAAAATAAACCCCAAAGGCTTCATAGAGAAATTTGCCCCTGTGCTATGCCCTGTACAAAGCCTCAGGTTTGATGTCCAGGGTGGCAGTACAGGCTACAGGCTCTTCAGACCATGGCCAAAGACTACCAAAGTCATCAAAAAACAGTGTTGTGTCAAGAGCTGTTACTTTCAAGTAAGACTGGAGCAAAAAGAGGAGTCTTCTCAAAAGACAGAAGCAATACATTAATTACTGGAGCAAGACAAACTGTATTCAATTTTTGTATTGAACTACAGTCAGCTACTACTGTGTACACTCCTCATGCCACTCCATGACTAGAACCACCACAGAAAAGAACCATTAAGATAGTCTCATGAAGGAATCCAGGACAGGATCAAGCTGCCAACTTGCTGGCTCACAGCACTGACATGCAGCTAGTTGCTTTAGCTGTGAATTTTGACTTGCCAACTGCAAAAGCTATGGTCACCTGCAACACACACTACAAAAACAGAACCAATGCCTCTAGTGAGATGTTGCACTCATTGCACCCCTCATGCTTGTATTTAGCTTGTTAGTTTTCTGTGCAGTCACTGATAAATCCCCCAAAGGAAAAGAGGTGGCTGCCACATGGACAATTGACTTCTGGGAGACAAACCTGGCTTTTCATGAGCATATGGAATGATTCCAACCTTCCCATGTCATGAAATCTGGAGGGGCTTTCTTAGCTTGAGCATGTTTTGAGTCACAGAACCATGGAACAGTGGAGGCAGGAAAGGACCTGCAAAGAACCATCTAGTGCAACCTCCCCTGCTCAAGCAGAGTCACTAAAAGATGGCCACCAGAGTACAGCCACACGGCTTTTGAGTACATTCCTGCACATGTCACAAAGGTGAGTCGCCATCCTGCTCTGAGAGTTGGAACACGCCAACCCACTCCAGTGTCACTCATCTGCACCAGGATGGTCCCTGGCACCAGTGGTAGCCCAAGTTCTGTCCCGACACAGAGAAGGCAGCTCTTTAATGCTCAACTTTGCTGCTGGCTGCAGACTGTGTTCCTAGTGCAGGGGAACGTGTGCTGCTGCTTACAGAAAGATATAGGCAGTATAGGATTTTGTGACCAGCTGTATTAGGTCTGCAAGGCCTGGTTTTGGAAGCAGAGGGAACTACAGGGGTGGCTCCTGTGAGAAACTGCCAGAGGCTTCCTCAGTGTTTGGCAGAGCCAGCTCCCGGTGGCTCCAAAGATGGACATGCCACTGGCCAAGGCTGGGACAATAATAAATGGTGGCAATGTCTCTGTGATAACATGTTTAAGAAGAAACAAAACAAAAATGGTGGGGCAGTTGTAATCACAGCCAGAGAAGAGCAGAGTGAGAATATGTGAGAAGAAAAACTATGCAGACACCAAAGTCAGTGAAGAAGGAGGGGGGAGATGCTCCAGGCACCAGAGCCAAGATCCCTCTGCAGCCTGTGGTGAAGGTCATGGTGAAGCAGGCTGTCCCCCTGCAGCCTATGATGATCCATGGGGATGCAAAGATCCACCCATAGCATGTGGAGGAGCCCCACACCAGAGCAGGTGGATACTTGAGAGGAGGCTGTGACTACATGGAAGACCTGTGGTGAAAGGGACCCGTGCTAGAGCAGCCTGTCCTTGAAGGACTGCACCTCGTAGAAGAGTGACCCATGCAGCAGCAGTCTGTTGCCTGTGGGATGGAATCACATTGCAGCAGTTCACAGGAAGCTGCTTCTTGCGAGATAGACACATGCTAGAGAAGTTCAGGGAGAACTGTCTCCCATGGGAGGAACCCATGGTGCAGCAGAGGAAGGATTCCTGTCCCTGAGCGGCAGGAAAAGCTACAGGTGATGAACTGACCATAACTCCCTTTCCCTGTCTCCTCGTGCCACTAGGGTAGGAGGTAGAGCTGGGCGAGGGAGGGGAAGGTGTTTTTGGGGTTTTATTTTACTTCTTATTATCCTGCTCTGATTTTGTTAGCAATAAATTCACTTTATATTTTTAAGTTGAGCCTGTTTTGCCTTTGATGGCAATTGATAGGTGTTTTCTCCCAGTCCTTATCTCAACCCATGAATCCTTCATTAAATTTTCTCTCCTCTGTCCAGATGCAGAGGAGAGTGAGCAAGTGGCATTCCTGGGTGCCTGGCATCCAGCCAGCATCAACCAACTACAACAGTGGAAACAGAATGTCCATAATCAATAGCATTCCTCCACAGAGCACTAACACGAGGATCTCAGTGGTACTTTTTCTGCACCACTGATCATAGGTAAAAAGCAAAAATAAAGCATTTCAAGAAGACACTTCATATATTTTCCACTCATTTTTGCTCTGAGCTAACCAAATTAAATGAGGGAGACATAGAGCTATTCAACTACCTCCTCCAGTACCAATCCTCAAACATGCCTCATTTTTGCCTTTTACCATTAACACCATAATCTTGCATTTGTTTCTGTATAACACATGCCTCTTATTCCTCTTAACCGGAAGAAAACATGCATATTTCAGTCATGCAAAAAGAGGCCCCCACTAGAGAAGTATCAAAGGCAAAAAGACATTTCTACCTATATCTTTTTAGAGATATTATTCCCTATGAAAATTTATCTTGAGCTATCTCCAGACTTTGAGCTGTAAAATTCTGGAAATATTGTCAGCCCATTTATGTAGATTTTTTTTTGAGGAGAGTAGCTTCTTCTTCCTTCATGGATTTATAAAATGGAAAGCTAAGTTAGTAGCTCTTTTTCAGTATTCCCTGCTTTACTCTTACAGTGCCAATAAAATGATGTTAATTACATTTCTCTTCAAAGTCCTTGACACCTATTACAAAACTTCTCAAATGAATATATTTTTTCTATTAAAATTAGACATCCCAGAGTAAAAACATCCTTTTGCTACTCTTAAAAGTCATGTCAAAACTCTTCAAAAAATAATTTTCATCTTGTCAGTCTGTCCAACCCACCAAAAAAATTAAATCTACACAATTCTTTCTGCTGTCAACATTTGCCTCCCACTTAAAGGAATTTTGCAGCCTATCTGGCTTTTCTTGCCTTTCCATGTGCAGTACTGACACTGCTTCAATCAAGAATCACAGGCTGCTGTTAACAAGGTCAAGCCCTCTGAAACAATCATATGTTTCTATTAACGGGAATGATTTCCAGAATGGGAGTATCACCAACTTCTTGCATGCACGTACTATTATGTATATCAAGTTTATCTAGGACTCAAAGAAGTACACTTTTTCTGCACATTAATGAAAGAATGTTTGAACTGTAAGAGGAAGAATGAGACAATGCCAGTGCAAAATAACAATCACTAAATCACTGACAGCTCTAATTTAGAGAGAGCATTTTTAATTTACAGTTCGTTAAAAAATTACACAGTGGGAGCTCTGAATACCTAGAACAGTGTTAACAAAAAACCACAGCATATTTTTAGAAACAGAAAATACTGAAAGCATACATGAAGGCTCATTTTCTGTCCAAGGCATTACATTTTAATTGAAAACAGGGCTATTTGGATTTTGAGTGAGGGGAAAAAAAAAGACAGACAGCTCAATAGCTGAACAAATTAAAATGAAGTTAATTCATGAGAAGTGAACATCCTAATAGGTTTCCAGTAATAAAAATGACATTCAAACCCCTAAGAATTAGTATCAAAAGTAAAAAACTGAGTGTACCAACAGTGGTTGGGAGGGGTTATAAGGACAGTACAATCAGCCATGAGCACTGAAAAATTAGCCACTGGCTCACTATATTCACCCAGAAACACATTCATGTATTGTATTAACAATATTCCTTTACTTTATGTATACATACTCCTTAAGTCACACAGCTAGTTGGGATGATTCAGGGAGAATAAGGGAATAATTCTTCTTACATCAGGCACAAGTAAGGCAATATCTCTGCCAGTGATGAATTTAATACCTGTTAGATAATTGTGGGTCAGATCTACATGTTTATGTCATCTGTTCTAGACAAATACAAAGTTTTTTAACTGTATTAACTTGAGCTGAATCACCTCGGATCTCAAGCAAGAAAAGTGGCTAGTAAAACAATGTTCAGAAAGAATTCAGAAAGACAAGTCAAAACGGAATGACAGAGACATGCAAAATCAGGCACAGCATGACACGAAACAAAAATGGGTATTCAGTGTTTCTCAGGAGGGGAAAGCATCTCTTTGCGATGTTACAGATTGAAAAAAAAAATACTTTTATGTATAGGATGTAATTACACAGGGGAGGAGCTGAAAGCATCCATATTGATAAACTCAAGTCTTTTACAGATTCTTCCCTTATGATTAGATTCCGTCCCATAAGGCATTGAAGGTCTTTTCAGTTTGGGCATGTCTGAAAATACAGTGACCATTAAAAGTTTAATTTACTATGCAGGTATTTTTTATTGTTGGGCTTTATGGCCATTATCATCTATCAGGCTGCCTATTGTATAGAACACAGAGAAATTGCAGAAAAGTGATCCTTAAGTAGGCACTCATTAGACTTCATGTATGTGCAACACTGGGGCAGACTTGCCCTCTCCTCCCCAGAAGAGAAAAGACACTGACAAAGTAGAGCAAGGTGAGTGAAGGCCACTCGTGGTGGTCAGAGGTGGAGCACTTGTCCTGTGAGAAGGGGCTGAGAGACCTGGGCCTGTTTACTGTGGTGAAGAAACAGCTCTGAGGGATCCAACAGCAGCTCAGCAATGCTGATATTCCCACGGTCATGCTCTTCACAAGAGT
Source organism: Urocynchramus pylzowi (assembly GCA_013397555.1). NCBI lineage: Eukaryota > Metazoa > Chordata > Aves > Passeriformes > Fringillidae > Urocynchramus > Urocynchramus pylzowi. The sequence goes on along the minus strand of VZRH01008001.1, from coordinate 603,547 downwards.
GTGAAACAAGGGTGACAGAAAACAGGGAAGAGGTGAAAATAGAAAGGTTTGGCCTGTGTATAAGGAAAAGTTTTCTCAACACAGTCCAGCAGGGCTGCAGGTTGCCCAGATATACCATCTCCTCCACTGGAGGATTTCACAATCCACCTGAACAAATCCCTGAATAACGTGGTCTGAACCCTTGGCTGGCCCTGCTTTGAGCAGGAGGTTGCACTAGAGATCTCCTGAGTCCCCTTGACATGTGAACTATCCTAGGATCCTACAAATGCAATAAATTTCAGACTTATCCGTATCTGTCAAATTTCTGGAACTTATCCAAAAGATTTAAATGTCGTTGCAGAAAAAGTTAGAAGACAGAAACAGCATGATTGCATAAGCCCTGTACCCTTAGCAAATTTTTTAACAAAATGTACCAACATAGGTAGAAAAGTAATTAAAGATCTAAAGAACTTAGTATTTCTAATTAAATGAAAACCAAAGAGTATTAACAAGAAAACAAAGGAGAAAAATTCAAGTGTGCAAAAACTTAGATTTTCATCCCCTCTTTATACTGACAACTGATTTTTACTGCCTGGTCACTACTTTGGCTCGACCCATCGTGTAATCTGCAGCTTGCAAAGGTATGCCACAGGGTAGTTTTTTGTCCAAATCACACTACTGGTAGAAAAATAATGTTACCTAATGTATCCATTTACTGACCTATGCCTAGATAGTATTGATTAAAAAAAGCTATAAAGAGGATACTAGTAGTGTAAGTAACTTGAAAAGTCCTGAAATGAAAATATTAGTTCTTACTAAATTTATGAACAACATCTGCTCCAAGACACACCCTTCCATGTAGAGTTTTAAGTCTGATTGCCAAGTAGTTCCTCAAGACAGTAGTCCATAGTCCATATAATCCTAGTTCAGTTGCTGAATATACTCCCACTATCACTGATACACTATCCCATGCAATTCTAGATATATAGTAACTGTATTCACAAAAAAA
>VZRH01008001.1:583084-602538 GCA_013397555.1 Urocynchramus pylzowi | reverse complement strand
TACAAAACAAAAAAAAAAAAAAAAAAAAAAAAAAAAAAAAAAAAAAAAAAAAAAAAAAAAAAAAACAACCCTATTTATGATGAAATTTGCTGCAGGAAATTGATGGAGTCTTACTCGCCTCAGTAAAAATAACTAACAGCAATGTAAAGGTCAGCATCAGCAAGTGCAGTATAAAAAAAAAGATCTGGGATGCATTTTGAATGTGATGACTTACTAAATAAAGTTGCTGATAACATTTAAAGGGTGAAAACAATGTTAGCTTCAAGATACAGGTTTTTTCTTGCTTTGGAAAAAAAAAGGACTATTATTAGGATTATAAAAGAGCTATTAAAGGAACTAAACAATTACAACATTGATTAAACATATTTTTTATCACATTTTTAAAAAAAGAGCAAGACACTGGCTAAGATTTTAAAAGACTTAAGTTCTTTCAAAAGTGTGTTTGAAGTCAAACATACCTTTGGGGAGTTAACCTGCATAGGCTGTGTTGGAAGTTTGTTTTTGACAGCAGTATTGCTTTAACTATGGTGGGCAGTTCACTAAATAGCTGTTCCCAGTGCACTTCTCCCTTCTTACCTCTTACCTTCAAAGCAGCTTAGACAGTATTATAAATATGTCACCAGTTGGATGAAAGGCAAACCTGAAAGTTGTTGGAATATTTTTTATTGTATCCTGGGTTTCTTTCATCTGAGAATGAGACTACTCGCAAAAAAAAAGAAATAGAGAGCATGAAGACTTACTCAGACAAGTAAAAAATAAAGCAAAAACCAACACAAACATCACAAGTGTATTTATTTGTGAACATATCTCTAGGTGTCCTTGAATTTAACACCCTAGAAAACTGTGTTGCTGTGACATGTAAGAAAAGGAAAGTAGCTTTTTGTCAAAGATTTTTTTGTTTTTACTGTGTCAAAGTTTATTCAACAAAACACTTCAGGACACACTGAAGTGTTCTCACAGATTAATTTGAAGAAAAAGCATCAGTGCTGTGCTACATATGGTGTGGTGTGGAAGAGATACGTAGGGGTGAAAGATGAATCGATCAGTGAAATCGCAGGTAAGTCCACCAGTGACATATTCATTACCTATCCCCAACTATCTGAAACCTGCTGGTGTTCTTGAATGGGTTGCTATACCCAGCTGGAGTAATCAGCCAAAAGCAAGCTTTTCTGTCTCTTCACAGTTTCTGGGAAGTTTCTTTTACTCTCTTCAGTCCTTGAACTTATTAGCGATAATAATGTCTGCTATTCTGTCCTTAGAGCAAGAAAGAGATATGGGCCAGCAGGCATATTTTTTTTTCCTTTCTGCTCTTCTTCAGCCTTTTTCAGATTTTTCTCTACTGTGAGGTAGAACAGCTGCAGAATAAGACTGATGTCTAGAAGTTCACAATATTGCAAACTATGAAAAGATGCTATATTCTGAAGTTAAGAAACAGTATAAAATTTTGCTTGAAGTTCAGGCTTCCCACTGACCTCTCCTGGTTTTTCAGATAGAAATACCACTAATGAGCTGATAATCTCTGCTCAGACAGTTATCACAGTATTTGAAAGGAGTCTACAAACCATCAAAATAGTAGTTTTCATTTAGGATGTGACTTCAGATCTTGGGCACAGAATGTCATCTGTATCTGAAAGACTGACAAGAAAACTGAAGTTCAGAAGAGATGATGATGAAACACCAGGTAAATGCAAGGAATTTGCAGCTGAGAGGTGGGAAAAATTTTAGAGTGTCAGAGTATGACCTTTGCTTCCTAGTGTGCTCTGTCAGCAAAGAATGGCTCTGACTGCTATACAGACAGGAAAATACTGAGTGTATTCATATATATAAAACAAATAGTTATATATAAAAACCTCAAACTTTTTATTCATAACTGGTAAAAAAGCACAAAAGAACGAAACGAAACATTCAGTACTGGTAAGAATCATTGCGTTCACCTGTCTATAATGACATTCTCTTAAATATCCATTGTTTCATCTAAAACTTCATTTACAGAAAAGTTGTATCTAGGTGCTCATTAGATTATGTAGCCAGCATGCATATTAAGCCAAATGTCAAATTTAATATGTTGAGAGATTTACTGTATGTTATCAAGATTTCCTAATTCATCCAAAGATCATACCATTTCCTATCACAATGGAAGACAACTCATCTGCTTCAGCTGCAATGCATTTTAATTTATCTCACTTGAGACTGAGAGCAACAGTTACAAAGAAGAACTTTTTGACAAACTGATATTTAAACTGAAGGACTAAATTAGTGCTATCTGAACAGCAAAAAGGTATGTAAGCCTTCATCACAAACCCACTGGAAAGCACGTCTTTGATTTAAGCCTCCACTTGGAAGTCTTTACAAACAGATCCTTGCCCCAGAGGATCAGTAGCACACACTAAAAAGATGATCAACCTTCCTGTACCGCCTCTTCAGAATAAATTATCAGCAATATCTAAAAATATATGTGTGGTAGTTTGAAGTTGAAATCGTTAAGTTGTTCGTAACAGTTTGTCCCATGTCCCCCGTTCTGTTCCCCCAATGGTTTGATCACAAGTTATTTACCACAAAGTTTCCCGCCACTTGCCTGCCTGTCCCAATGTCAATCTCCCTCTCCCTCCCCTTATTCCCTTATATGCCCCTGCCAATCCCTGTTACCCTGCCCCCTGCTGCTGTCTGTTATGTTTGACACTCCCTTTATGTTCTAGAAGGTTCGCTGTCAGTCAACTTGTATTTAATTTGTCGTTGGTTTGTAAAGCTTCTTCCCTCCCCCAGATGCTCCTCATTGGTTAAGTTATGTATTGTAACCCTCCCCTAAGCCTCCCTTGTTGGCTATGAGTTGTACCCACCCTTTGTACCAACCCCTCTTTAAAAATGCTGGCCGGACCCCTTTTCTTTGGCATTTGCTCCTGACCCCCTTCGGGAATAAAACTTCTTGGAGACTCAGGCAAGAGTCCTTCCCTGTTTCCTCTACTTTGGGTTCTCGTGCCTGGATACGCTGTGCCACCCACGCCGCAGCAGCAACTGCCACCCAGCAAGATCTCCGAAGAGATCGGGGGGCAGCCCTTCTCTTGTGGGCCCTCCGGCCACCAGGGGTGCAGCTAGCCGGCAGCTCACCATCCAGTGGCCGCAGTGTGGCAGTCACATATATGGCTCATGAAAACCTGAATTAACACACTTGTAAACGTGCAGTGAAAACAAAAGAAGCTGAAATGAAGAAAATGTGTAAAATTAAAGATATTTTAATAATCTGAGAAGGTTTTATTGCAGTGCCTCCTGTGGATTCTTCTGCATTTGATTTATCAATGGATTTGACAGAACACACTCATCCTCGCACCTCACTCAGTAGGTTTTCCTCACCAATGCTGCCCTTCAGGCCACATCTAAGTACTGGCTGCTCACCTACTGATCTGCAGACATGACAGGGACATGTGAACAAGGTACCAACGCTTGGGCCTGTTCATTTAATGAAATAGCCATTACATAAGGATACAGAAACCAGTCCAATAACCACATCTGAAGTAGGAACAAGCTGCATACTATTTTTTGACCCTGAGTGCTTTTGGCTACAAGTCACTTATGCAAGAAAGAGCTTTGGCAACTGAGGCAGGATTAGGGACATTCTTACAACTTGATATAAACCAAGTATCTACAAATTATTCAACAAAAATCAGGAAACCTTAGTCCTGCCTGGAAATAGCAAACTCTATGGCAACCAAGGAAATTTCAAGTGAACTTGTATTCATAAGAAAGAAACGATGCTAACATCAGGTAATATGATGTCATTACTCTGAGTTATTTGACACAAGGAATTTAAACCCACCCTAGAGTGGTATCACAACTGATACTCCAGCAAACAAGAAGCATGTTTTTCATAGATTTGTCATGTTGCCTTAAAAATACTTGTTTTCCTTTTTCAGGCCACAGCACTCAATTAAAACATACTGCTGTCAAGGAGACTTGTTTCATTTCCTGCAAATATCCTTCGATTCCTCCAACAACATTTCTGGAAATCAATTTTAAAAGGTGAAGAAGACATGTTTGAACCTGTCTGCAATCCACTTCATCAAAGCCTGTTATCTTGTCAAGGGGAAAAAAGGGGCCCAGGATAATGTTTTCAAATAACATGAGTACAGTGCATGCTCCTGGCATGTATCTAAAAATCAGTGATGAGAAGCATCCCTTTTTTCTCCACCAGATCCTTTGCTTCTTATTCAATTGTAAAAAAAACCAAATTATCACAGATGGGCTCAAGAACAAATACCAGTTATATGAAACTGAATCCAGAGTAAGCAGGAGTGCTGCCAGGAAACAAGCAACCTGAGAAGCTCCCAATAACAGTGAAACCTGCTTGTGATGAATCCACACAGCTGTTTGTTACAGTCCAGGAGTAACTCTGAATCCTGGCTGGGCCCTCACACAAGTGGATATCCATAAATGAAATCTAGGCATTATATTCCTAACTCCCGTTGGCTAGAAGACACCACACTGGCCTAAATGGCCAAGTATGGTTTTTCACCCCGTCAAAAAGATGCATTTCTTTTTCTTAATGCTGAAGTCCTGCAGTTCTAACAGCAACATATCATAAAACCAAATATATTCTCAGCTCCCGCTGATGGCTTTTAATCATTAGAAGTCAAAGCAATGGCACCCACTTTCAAGGCAGTTCCTAGTCCAGGGGATAGAAAAACAGGCACAAAAGTCTGTGCCAGACTCAAGAGTTCACTCCTCAAGCCCAGTGCACCTCCCTGTATTATCAGTGTTGAAAAGACTGGGATCAGTTCCATGGGGGACAACAGTGTTTCCAGGAACCAGCATTTCCAGAAGACCAAGGAGCATTAGGACTCTTTTCCTAACACCTGATTTCAGGCATCGCTTTTACCTTGTCACTACCACAACAGGGTAAGGAGACAGTAACTAATGAATTTCTACTTCCTATAAATTTGAAATTAGCTGACATGTTTAGAAAATACTGGGGGAAAAGAGCCTGGCAGACAAATAGACCATTTAATTGCACAAACTAACTGTATTTCCTGGGAAAATTTTTCTTAAAATTACCAGAAAAGTCATCCCAGTGCTCATTTTGCCCTATGATTTGTGAACACCTAATACCTGATAAAATGCAGAAGCACAGCTTACATGACTGAGAAGGAATATAATAAAATTATTTTTGACATAGGAGCTCATAGCTGCCACTATGCAGGCTCATCATTACCCTTCTCCTTACTAGTATATCTATCACTAAACTGTTTAGGGAATAATGTACTGCAGCCTAGTAAAGCACTATGAAACCAATGAATACTTGTGCAGAACAGGATAAAGAACTACAGTGTAATTCTGGAAATTAATCTGGAGCACCAGTCTTACGAGGAGCATCTGAGGTACCTAGGGTGTTTAGCCTGGAAAAAATTAGAATCAGGGAAGACTCTATTGCTCTCTACTACCACCTGTAAGGAGGGTGTACACAGGTGACATACACACACAGGTGTGTGTCCATCTTTTTCCCATGTAACAACAGACAGGACAAGAGGACATTGTGCCAGGGGAGGTTTAGATGCACTGTTAGGAAAAATGTCTTCACTGAAAGGATGGTGAAGCCTTGAAACAGGCTGACCAGGGAAGTGGTGAAGTTACCATCCCTGAAGTGTTCAAAAAACATGCAGTTTGTGGTACTTAAGGGCATGGTGTAATGGTGGACTTGGCAGTGCTGGTTAATGGACTCAATCTTAGAATCACAGAATAAGTAAGGCTGGGATGCCCTCCATGATTCTAAGAAAGCAGAGACACTGAATTTAATCTAAAAAGTATAAGTACCTTTCTGCTTGTTTTGTTTACCAATTTCAATGTTGGTTAATCTTGTTACCCAGAAAGCCATACAAATTTTCTGTATGCCCTACTTTTCTTTAAAAACATGTTTTTCCTTCCAGAAAGGTAACTGGCAGATAGGCCTTGATTCTGAGTGTGAAAAAGAGCAACTGCCTTCCTTAGACTCAACAAGCAAACAAAAATGCCCATTATACCCTTGTGTATCTGGGAAAACCTTTTACTTCTTTCCTGTCTCCCACTTTATGTGTCACCTTCACAACTTACCTCACTGTTCATTAAAAGGCATACAAAAAACTAAAAACTTCATCTCCTAAGGAGCTCTTTTTTCCTAGCTCTGGTGATACAGTAGAGAGATCTCTAAGACCTGCCACATTTGAAAACTGTCCTGCTTCACAAGAAGCATCCTAATTAATCACGTCCAGATAAAAGTGCTTATGCTGCTGCAGATTAGTTATCACAAATTATTTAAAAAACAGGCAAAAATACAATTCGCAATGAAAAGGTGAAAAGAAAGTTTTTCAATTTGTCTGAATTTTATGTCTTGGACTAATTAACTTTTTCATCTGGTGACATGTCTCTTGCCAACCATCTCAGCAGCTGGTATGGTAAAAAAAAAAAAAAAATATATATATATATAAAACTGTCAATTTGTGCCTAAAGGTATACAGGGCAAAGAAAGAACTTGGACAAACCTATACTGATTCAAGCACACTGAAGGGTTTGTCAGCTGCCTTGATTAGCTCAGCCTCTCAAGTTCAGAAAATTCTACAGGCTCATTCTCAAAGAAGAAAATTTCCAGGAGTACACCAAGCTAAAGACAATCTGTTCCATTGCAAAACAGGTCTGCTCAGGCTCAACCCAACACAAGAACTGCATGTTGATGCTGAGCTAATAAGGAATTTAATATTTTTGTGCAAGTGCTTATTTTCTCAACAAATTTTAACCATTTCATACAAAAAATACTCCATCAGATCTTGGTATGTATAATGCTGGGGTGTTTTTAATGCTGGTTTTTTTAAGGGTGATAAAAATCCTATAGCTTTCTCTGTTTTAGGATGGAGGCTATCAATAGCAAGAGCTGATGGCACTTATATATTCATCAGTTCAATTTTATGGAGTAATGAAAATATAAGACAGATTTTTGTTTCAGTCAGAAAATACACAGCACTCTTAGTACTGGAGAGAATCACAGAATATTAAAGTTTGGAAGGGACCTTAAAGATCATGTTGCTCCAACACCCCTGCCATGGGCAGGGACACCTTCCACAAGCCCAGGTGGCTCAGTGCCCCACCCAGCCTGGCCTTGAACATTTCCAGGGATGGAGCATCCGCAACTTCTCTGGGTAACCTGGGCCAGTGCCTCCCCACCCTCACCCTCAGTGAAGAATTTTTTCGTAATACATTATTTAAACCTACTCTCTTTCAGTTTGAAGACATCGCCCCTTGTCCTGGCACTACAACCTCTCGCATGAGAGGTAAAATTGTTGATAACAACTGGGGCATGTCAGTTCTTGCCCACACATAAATTCATGGCTACCCAGCTGATATTAAAGTCCATTTTAAAAGTATTGGTTTAAAAGGATGCTTCAAGAAAGGACATGGATCCTTTCAAACATCTACAAAAACAGCAAGTGTGAGCAATTTCAAAAGAAAAGTAACTAAATAATTAAAACATTAAGCAAACAAAAAAGAGGGAAAGAATAGACAAGAAACAGAAACTTTTATCTGCACCCTTATTTTCTTCTGTTTTCTCCAAAACCTACAACGGATTATAGTCCTTTCTTGTCTGAAAAACATTTTCTTAAATTCCAGAAAGCAAAATTAGGTATTGTGACTGCTTCCAAAATATTGTACAAGACATGGCATTAGACACTATAGACATAGCTTGTTTTCCATTAAAAAATATTTTCTAGAAAAAAATTAAGCCAGAATGAAGATAGAAGGCAAGGCATCTGGAAATGTGGAGAGAAAAGGTGCCAAGAGATGACCAGGAGATACTTAAGGAAATACGAAGCAGAAAAAGAAGAAAGAAGATGACAGGATCAACCAAAGTAACAAACAAAACATATAAAGGAGAAGAAGGGCAAAAGTTCATGCCATGCTTCATCAACCTTCAGCAACAAGTTCTCAGGCAGGACACCAGAAACCAAGGGAACAAACCTGAAGAGTACACTTAGGTGGAGAATCAGAAGGGGTATCAGAGAGGAAGAACAGAATTGCTGCTGAATGGGAGCTAAAAGAGAAATGGGCAGAGATAGACCATCTCACTGATTAGGCACACTTTGAAATCTTAATGTTAAATACTAATTTTGCTATCTACCTAAATACATAACAGTCTATTCTTAGCAACTTTATATATCTAGGTTTAAAAATAAAAAGTAAATGGATAAATAAACTCCATATAAATGTTATATTACCATGTTAAATGCCTCTGTAGTATTTTCTACAGTATTCTAGAAAGTCCAAGATGTCCAAGTCAAGCAAGGTCAAGCAATACACATAGTAAATGTCCTACTTTAAAAATATTTCTACAGTTGAAATTACATAACAAACATGAAAGGAATTTTACATAAAATTATTTATTTCCATTTTTGTAGGGAAAAAACATTCATGTTACATTTGAATCCATGCACCTACCTACCAGTATTTTTAGAAAAGTGCAGGAAAAAACATCATTCTTTCTTTAATCAAACAAAAAAAAAATCATTGATTTCCTAATAGAAAATAGTATTTGAATAGCATATTGATAACCAAAAATTTAGATTTTGAAACATTAATATACAAATAAAGTGGCATGGGATATTAACAGGCTTGCTATTCTTTCTGCATTCTTTTGTAGCTTTTCTGCCTTGAAATTGATACTGCCACCATGAATACTCCAGTGACTTGGGCTGCATTAATCAAAAGATGTGCGCTGCTGTATTTCAGAAGATGCATGCTGCTATGGAAAACATTTCTACCAATTAAAATTCCTGCACACAAATTAAAGGCTAGGCTATCATTATTATATGAAGACAGATTCCAATATCTGCAAGCAAAAAATGGAGCAATTATTCCTGTAGTTAACTGAAAATCTTGGAAAAATATAACTTTGCATAAGAGGCTGTCTGGCTATCTGCCAAAAGAAAACAGAAAACATGCAAATTTACTTTTGTGATCTATACTATATTTTGGCTATTGGATATTGTCCCCTATTAAACATCTCTCTCTCATGCCATATGAAAATCATTTCATAGAGACAAATTCTATGCATTTGAAAATAAATGCTTCTGGAGAAATTATGTTTTTATTAAAGGGGAAGCATCTGAGAAAGCTTTGTGTAAGAAGTCCATAGAAACACTGAACTAACACAAATCAGCAGCAGTGCAGAACAGCTTAAACAAAAGACATCATGAAACTGGAGCAGAATTTCTTTACCTGTGTGTCAGCAGCTCTAACAACTGTATGCCACAGAATCAGCATAAAACATGCAATGAAAACCCAAAATTAAAGAGAAACATAAAAACAATAGAGATATGTTCTAAAACTGACGTGTTTAAGGAAAAATTAAAGGATTTTAAAGATGTTTAAATTCTTAATTTATCCTGAAATTAAGGATTCAGAGGAGCAGGTATCTTTTGAAGCCACACCCTTACTGCTTCCAAATAAAGCCAGGACTGGATCCTGAAGTTCTCTACAGCCAAGTACAGCACTAGATCCAACACTATGAAACCCGCCCATGAATCACAGCACTGTGCCAAAACATCCTCTCTCATTTGTGGGACGAAAGAGCACTCTTGAGATTCAGATTCCACTAAATATGCTCAGATCTAGAAACAGACAAATAGGAAATTAGTGGGAAAAAGACAAGAAAAATTCATGACTTTTCAGTGAACATGAACTAATCCATCCACTGTTTTTCCTTGCCTGTTTTTCCTATTATGCAAAATCCCAACCAAAAAATGATACCTGAGCAATGAACATATACTACTACACTCTTCAGTACTACAGTTTAAAGAAAGGAGAGTCCCAGTCTTATTATGTTTATATACTTACTACAGTGTTTATTGGGTTTACATGGCCAGGTGTGGTTAACAGGGGGGCTACAGGGATGGCTTCTGTGAGAAGCTGCCAGAAGCTTCTTTCATGTCCAGCAGAGCCAATCCCAGACAGCTCTAGCAAACATTCCCAGCTTTCATTTCAGTGCCAGTTTATACATTTTTTTTCCAATTAAACCCCCAGTATTAAGCATCAGGATAGTGGTGAATTTTAAGAAACACTTTTATTTGTAAGAGCCGTTTTCTAATATGACACTGACAAACCAATGCAGTTTACAGGTGTTATCATGGAGGACAACCACAAGAGAAGAGTAAAGATATTTCTCCTTGAGGATCTGTAAGAAGAGTGATGAGGGCTGGCTCAGCAGGTAGATCTTAGCTGGGAGATGACATCTCAGAAACAAATGATGAATGACTGGTTGGGTGGCAGAACAGAGAAAATGCTATGAAGATATCTGAAGAAAGAAGCATAACCTGCTTGTTGTAGGAAGAAAAGATAAAAATCACAGGCCAAACTCTAAGAAAGGACAATCAGAAGTGTTTTGAAGGCATCCAAATAAGGCAGATTTAAGCTGACATCCTGAGATAAGGTTATAGAAGCAGCAAGAGAGGCTAATGAAAAATTAGCTGGATGGATAGACTAGATAAATAGATAGACTGATCTTTCACTGCTCACCTGTATGATTGTTGCAAGCAAAAGGGAAGAGAACCTCATACCCCTGGATGTGGGTATCACCCTGAATTGTCTTGTAAGTATTTGGGACTGCAGGCAATGTGATATTCCCTAGAGAGAACCTGAGATCAAACTCACTCTTAAATATTCATTGTGCATTGCCTTTTGCAATACAAGCAAGAGCTGTTCCTAATTTTAGAAAGTTTCTCACATACATAAATTGTCATAAATACAGATGGTTAAAAATTAAACTTTTTCGTAGCAGAATGGTAATAAATATATTCTAATAATAAAGCCACTGGTTTTATTTATGGTTCAGGAACACTTCAGAAAACTTTAGTCCTTCACCTGCAAGCAGATATATATCTTCAATGCACCTAAGAAAGACAAATAGACATGATGAAAGAATCATCTTTTTTCTCTCCAGAGCTCCATTGTTCTGTGGGAAAAGCTAGTAGCATAGGTACAATTCTACAATCTTCATGATGAATCAGTTCTACAACTATTTTATAGAACATAAACTTTTTTATAGAATATAAAGTATTGTGGACACAGTACCAGTGAAATTCTGAAGTGCATCACAGCATTCCTTATGCTATTGGGACACTGTCTACTGTATGCTCAGGATTTTTTTAATATGCAAAAGGTTGTCAAGCCCAATGGAATTTTTGTTTCATAAAAAGAAGTATTCTTTAATAAAGCATCCAGTCTTCTGATATACTTCTACTGGGCAGTCAAACCTTTGACCTAGGATGGCCTTAAATAATGCCAGTAATTTTGTATAAGGATTGCTGAGCAATATAAATAAACTCAACTGCTCATTTTGCATTAATTCATACTGAACTGAAGGGAGGATATATGAGTACTATCTGTTCCAGCTAAATTAATTTTGAATTCAAGATGCAACTGGAAAATAAACTAATAGGGTACTGATTTCCAGGTTTCTTTTTTTTTTTCAGTTGTTTAGAGACATATTTATTTGCAGTAATTGTGTTAGAATTGCAATTGCAAAGAAACAAGCTGAAGGAAGCATTGGTAAACATCTTAATAGTCCACTCGTGCTATTAGCTAGGTGAGATGTGTAAATAAATTACAAAACCAATAATATAAACCTTATAGGTGTCAAGTATAGCAAATGTTATGAATTATTCTGCACTGTGTTGTGTTCAGCATAGTCCAAAATTGATTAAGTCATGAGTAATGCAGAAGACAGGGAAGGACCTCACAGTAGATGCTAGTCCCTTAATCAGAGGAAGAGTCTGCAGCGGCAGAAGGCATAAAACAAAGTAGGCGTAATAGCAGTTACTTCTCAAGAGAGACAAAACAATCATGGCACAAAAACTGGCTGTCAACCTACACAGAAATATCTTCTGTATTTTGGTTATTTTTCCTTCTAATTCAAATATGCTTTCTATTGTATGGAACAGTATTAAATGAATGAATGAATGACACAAAAATTCAAAGATCACAGGATGCCTTAAGAATGGTCTTGAAAAAAGTACTTCTTCTGAATCTTCAGAAGATCAGCACAATTCGTATGTAGATTATTATATTCTTGTTTTGCTTTTGTTATTGCTACCACAAAAGCAGCACTGCTAAGCAGTGCACTGGATTCTCACTCTGCAAAGCTTTCTCCTTGCTCTCTGTGGATCCCAAGTTTCACCATGGGTCTCTAGTTCACACATATTAGATTTCTGATTACTTTCTGTTACTACCCTCAAAACATACTCACTTCACCTAACTGGCTCCACATATATCACTTAAATCCTGCTAAGGATCACGATGCTTGATTTTCTACTCTGCTGAATACCAGATGCTCTAAAAAAAAATAAGAGGTATTTGCATGCTCAGTGCTACCTTATTTTCAGCAAAAAACCATGGCAACCTCATTGAAGGCTGACATTTGGCAGCCATCTGTATACTATATTATATACTTCCAGAAGTCCTTAAGTAAAATCTAAATTATTCCAAATATTCCAATATATTTATTCTATAGTCTGCAGTTATATTGATACAGACAGACAGATCACTATCTTAACACCAGTATCACTGAAAATAGCCATGGCAGCTGGAATGCCAATACAAAATGGGAAGATACATCACAGAAGTGAAGAATGGCAAGATATTTTACATACTAGAATGCTCCTACTAATAGATCTCTTGTCTAATCAGTGAATTATAACCTTTTGCTATAAAGTACCCTCCTTTAATCTATACTTTTACTTCAAAAAAAACCTCACAGTATTCAGAGAAGTGTTTGTCAAATGAGACATTCACTGGCCATGTTACCTGTAACTTGGCTTCATAGAAAACCTGATATAGAGATATTTTGACTAAAAGAGATTTTAATAATCCATTTCACCTCCAGAGAGTCAGGGACTATTTGACAGATTCTAAAAACTGCAATTTCAGGCTGTATAATTATCATGCTTTTATGAGACTATGACAACCGACCTCACATCACAACACAAGTATAAATAAATCTGGGAACAGTCTAATCCTCAAAGAAGAGTCCCACGACTAAGGATTGTACCAGCCTTTGTGTACCAACAGGAGGGTAAGCTGAAAGAGCGAATTTTAGCAGCAGTTTCAGGCACAGACTGTGCTTAGAAGATGGATTCTCAGAGTGTCTGGGATCTTAACAGATACCTAAGGGTAACTAAATTTATTTTGAAAGTATACAATTAATATTTCATACAATGACATTATTCTCCAAACAAAAAATGAAAAAATGAGCACAAAGCACTACCAAAGTTTCAGCATGAAGTGATGAGCAAGCAGGTTAAATCCCACCACATCTGTGTACACAGATCTAACAAGCATCTCATGGTATCATAAGCATAATAAGAACAGCCATAAAGTATCCATCTGGGCAATCTACGGCTCTGGTCACGCAAATCGCTTTCCAATTCTCATGATCACACAAAAAATGTAATATAACTACTGTATGTCTTCTCTTTCCCAATGAAAGTAGGTCTACGCTTCACTGAAAAAGTATTTACTTATGTTTATTGTGATAAGGTTAAAACAATTTCACTGCTATTTTTACGTATTCCTCAACAACTAATTTGTCTTGATTAACTGATGATGAAATCTTTACACTGTAACTGTAGAAATACTTATAGATATCAATAAGGCATGTTTCATAATGAATATAGGCATTGTTAAATACATAAATGTGTTTTAACATCTTTTCCTTGTCCAATGCAATCCAATGCTGAAGCGTGTTAGGTTACTAAAACTTCAACATGTTTATAATCCTTGCAAAAATTATGAATCTGATCATCTCAGACATATATAACATCATGGAAGTCACAGAAATATGTTATCTCACTGATTTTGAATCAGTTCTTCAGGTTTTATATCTAAATCATTATACCTACTGCTGAAGTATACAATCAAAATAGCCTTCATTTGTTTAAGCATATTTTTCATTGATAGCAGGTGTTCTCAAGAAACACTCACACACAAAAAAAAAAATACAGGACCTTAACGTAAATGTCAAAGTAAAATGAGCAGAGTACCTGGAGGGTCGTTTACTAACAAGGCGAAAATGCATTGGAAGAAGTAAATGTGGGCACATGCCACATCAAAGATAAAAAGACATCAAAACACAGTGACAGGAGATAGGAAAATCCTAGGACTTTTCAGTGAATTAAAGACAAGGGAGATGACAGCCATATGGTCATTATTAACAAACACCAGCACTCAAACATGCTCAGAGGAATAGTGCTAAAGCCAGTCTTAGATGTAATCCCTTCAACCCAAATTGCAAAAATTCACTACTGAGGTCCTCCATCTTCAACAACAACATGAAAAACTGACACAAATAATGAATAAAGCATCTACCACCCCAAAGGGAAGCCATTTTTGAAGACATATGTTTCCACATTACTCATTACGTGCTTTTCATGGCACAGCTGCAGGGCAACCTGCTGGGAAAACCAGGAAGCAGATAAGGCAGCAGAAAGGCACGTGAGGGAGGACAGCAACAGAGATGCAATAGCACAGATGGGGAAGAGAAAGCCATAAAATGGAAATACAGCCAATGGTTGGCAACCTGCAGCATGTCTCCCTGTCACTTCTCTACAGCACTCATCTTCCACCTTCAACTGACACATGCTTTCAGCTGCCTTCCCATTCCTCTATGGAATGGAGTGCAGAATACAACTGCTCCAGCTGGAAGGGACCTACAATGCTCACCTCGTCCAAGTCTGACCACTTCAGGTCTGACCAAAAGCTGAGACATATTATTAAGGACAATTTCCTAATGCCTCTCACTGACAGGCTTGGGGCATCAACCCCCACTCTAGGAAGCCTGTTCCAGAGGCTGATCACCCTCCCGGGCAAAGAAATGCTCAGTGTCTAGTCTGAGCCTCTCCTGGCACAACTTTGAACCATTCCTGCAAGTCCTATTACTGGATACCTTAAGAGATCCTACTCAAGTTGTCCCACTCTCTTCTGACTTGTACAAGCTCCCACCTAGTGTTTCACCTTTACAACTTGTCTGACACAAAAAGACTGGTAAGGAGCAAAAAGGAGTGGCAGCCTGTGAAAAAATCACGAGCACGTACGGATATGATGAAAGATTTTGAGTGATGTTTTAGTGGTTGTAATGAAGGAGTTCTTCTCATTTCCCAAGCTCATTTACACTCAGTGCAATCATAGCAATGGCATGAAATACTGTATGATAACAATGCAGGAAAGAGTATGTATTTAATTATTAAAATTAATTCTAATACATAATTTGTAGATTTATATATCTAGAAAATAAGTACCTAATTTAACAACTGCTCTTTCAATTTTCATGACTTAAAAAGAGTAAAGTATCTCTGAAATACCACTATTAAGGTAACCAGAGGACATATGGGAGACAGGCACAAAGTCATTTGCAAGGCAACAGACATTTTTTGACCTTCAATTTATAACACGAAATAGTCTCATTTGTTATGATTGTATGGGCAATGAAAAGGAGGTGCTTCTATTATTCTGCATATTCTTTCCTCTTCCTGCTGTGTTACACTCACACAGATGCACACAACCACATCTCTGGTGAACCAGTTCCTCTTGAGATTCTCAGCAGCTAAAAAGCATGTGAGCTATCACTGACCGGGAACAGTCTTACACTAAATTTTCTAGGATGCTGTCAAGTTCCTTTTTATATACACCACAATGGAATTTCATCATGCTACAATTAACTGGGAATTTAAAATTACTTAAAACTTAGGAAGAAAGATTGTATATACCACAAAGTATCAATTTATTTAATGAACATCAAATTCTCCCAAGACTGCCCCTAGTCTACATAATTTTTGACTGATGTTTGCAATAGAGCATTTTCATCAACAGATATTCAAATGAAAATACAGATGCCCAACCATCTTTTTATGTGTTCAGTCATGGAGTATGATACAAACAAAGTGCACATACACATGAACCCTCATAAAGCTGGAAAAAACAACCAACAGGTTGACCAGTACACACACAAGGTTTGCAGAATTTGTTTACTGATCTGCTCTTCAAGCTGCCCTGAGGGGGCTGAACACAAGGAATCAAATGTGCAGAGCTAAGAAGGAATAACTGAATGAAATGACAGAAGCTTAAACCACAGGAAGGTATTTGCAAAAATGCTACCTCTGGTGAATAAGTATTTCCCCAAAACAGCAGTGGCACAGAGTAACTAGGGAAATATATTGTGCAGTTTCCATCACCTGGTATTTTCAACATCCATCTGGACAGAGAGACCTCATAACAATATACCTGATTCAGTTAAAGGCATGTCAATATAGAGCATGTGACTTTTCAAAGCCTGATTTTTCTGTAATTCAACATATTATTAATATTTTATGCTGCTGAGACATTTTTATTTAGCCAAAGTTTACACTGGACTTGCTTTAATACAATACACTGCATGTACCTTCACTGGACTGGAAATAAATTGATGTTGGTTTACACATTTTTAATAAATCAACACATTCATAAAATATGGACTTGAGAAATATCAACCTAAAACATTAATGTTTGTGAAGACAGAAGTCAGCTAGCTGTTCCACAGGGGAAAAATGCAGAACTTGGTAAAAATTTGGAACATCTAAGTAGTCATTAAAAACCTGAACAATAAAATAGTATCTCTGGGTGCCCATTCAGAGAGGCAACGTAACTTTTAGCAGCTTAAAAGGCTAAAGCAACAGTGGCACCCAAACTTTCTGAAGCAACATACTGCACGAGGGAACTGACCTTCTCACATCCCCAGCTCCTGAGCCACCTCACAGGGTCTCCTCCAGGAATTCACTGACAGGCTGTCCTCTGCTGCCTCCTTGTATATCCTGGAAGCTAATTAGGATTTCCTTAAACGTAACTAATGCATATTTGCAACATAAAAATACTCTCCCCAGAAAAATTAATTCATTATAGTGAAACATGTACCATTCCTCCCTGAGTGGCAGAGTATGTAACACAGGAAAAAAAAAGCAATCAAGAACCAAAAGTATTTCTCACTGCACACAGTAATAGATGCAATTTAAAGTGTTCATGGAAACTTAATAAAGGCAAATGGATTTGAGTATAAACAACTAACAGCAATGCAGTTATGAAAGGTTTAGAAGTCAGTTTTTTCTCAAAAAAACCTAAAAGTACTATTTATTTTTCATGTATTTTCTGAGGCTATAATTATTTTGCCCTTAATCAGTGAAGAAGTGATTCAGCACCCTTTGGCTGTGTTAGATAAAATTATGAGGTAGCCTGTTTAAGTGTTCCAGGCCCCAATAATGCTATTGCCAAACCCAGAACAGGGTCCTGCTGTTGGCACTGCAGGAATTAGCAGCTTTACTAATTACTCCAGCACTGTGAGTGCAAAACTATCACGAAGCAATGCCCAGAAGTCTACATGGCTTATGATATCCACCCTAGCAGTCTTTATCCTCTGAAGACATTACAGCATTCATTTACTTATTTTTTAGTTGTGGTCAAAGGTCGTGGTTCAAAGCTAAGACTGAAATGTGTGTGGACGTGTGTGGATTAACTCTTCATTGTTGCTGAAGTCTGAAGAAGCAAAAGTTAGTGTATGCAGTAAAAGCAATTGCAGTTGTTCTAATCAATAATCACAATTACAGCATGAGATACAGAAATTATGAAATAGGGTCCACTCTCTTAAATGCAGGCTGCCTTGTTTTGTCTAACCTTTGGTTAAGTAGGTCTGCATATCACTGTCCTAGAGTAGGTATCTTAAGTCTCCTCTCTAGTTGGTGGAAGAAGCAGCACATTCAATGGAATATGTGCAAAGACAGGCAGTCCATGCAAGTGAGACAACCCTCTTCTTCTGTTCATTCTATTCTTGCTGCACAGAACAAGACAGAATCTGATCCACTGAATTTCCAGACTCACTGCTCCCTGCTGAGCACCCAAGAAACCAATGCTAAATATACCACAAGACAGAATTCCAGGGTATGACAGCAGTGGTAATTATCTGTAATGTAATTTTTCTGAGTATTTATGGATGAGTGCATTAACATTGACAGAAAGCTTTCAGACTTAGGAGAAAAGAGGCCCAGGCTGGATCAGGCAGTGCTAGGAGAAGAGGTAAACTTGGTTACCATTTGGGACTTAGGAGGCTTTTAGGCAGACAGCCTCATTCATTGAGTAGCTCCCTCTTCAATCTGAAGGGATAATCACACACAAACATCTACAAATTCTGAGTAGAGGCTACTTTAGAAGAGCAAATGGTGTTTCTTAACGTCTTCTAAGGAAGTCACTGCATGGCATGATACAATTTCCCTCTAAATGAAGGAAGAACACACAAAAAACATGGTATGAAATGCATTTTGGGGAAGAGCCAAGATGCTGAATCCTTTCCAAAAATCCTGAAAGTTGGTATTTTTTCTTCTTCAAAAGCTTTTTTACTAAAAAAATGCAACACTGTAATGAATATATAAAGAAAAAACAAAGAGATCAGTAAAGAGAGACAAAGAATAGAGATCTTTCTTGGGCAGAACTATGAAATCATGCTCTCATACAGAGTTATATTTAAAATGATTAAACTAGATTCCCTATATATTAGACATCCAGCTACCTCAAACTCATACCACTGAATGTCAAAATAATAAAAAACAACAATTTATCTCTTGTTTTAAAAAGGAACTCTATTGTATTACTAGAACTATACTTCTACTAGAACCATTGTATTACTGGAACTATAGACTACATATACATAGGTAATTTTGAAGTTTTACTAAAGGTAGCTCTAATTTAAACATGTCCTCTGGCAACAGTCAATCTGAAATAAATCCCCAAAACAACTCAGACCTTGTACACACTCCTTTTAAACATCTCTGAGATTGTGCAAGTCAGGCAGAGCTACAAGGAAATTTCTATTAAAACTGAAATATATTTAAGTGATAAAGAATTTCTTTTGAAATTGTTCTGACTTACACATGACCACAAAAAATGCTCCGAACAAATCACTTCCAAATCTACTACATTTTCCTGTATGTTTATTTTAAATTAAGTGTTCAAGGAATGTTAAATGATAGCTCTATCATATACTATCCATGCTGAGTTCATACATAAGCATTCTGCTGTCTCATTCAGAATGGACTCCCTTGTGATTCCGTTTACACAAGAAGCCCTCAGCACAATTAGTCAGTGTTACCAGCAATAAATAAAGCAGCAGAGACCAAACAACTTGACCAACATATGCACAAAGTGTTGGACCAGCACATCACTGCTCTCCACATGGTAAAAGCAGGGTTTAATGATAGATTCCACAGCTGTAACAGAAGTCTGGATAAACAGCACTCTCACCCCAATGAGAAAGCTAATCATGGAATACCTTTTGTCTTTTTGCAATGTGATAATTTACAACACTATGCACAGACATTAAGACAGAAAATACAAAGAAGTCATAACAAAAAAAAAAAAAAAAAAAAAAAAAA
>VZRH01008001.1:558681-583051 GCA_013397555.1 Urocynchramus pylzowi | reverse complement strand
AAAAAAAGAAAAAAGAAAAAAAAACCACCAAACCTGCTGCAGTTCTAACACAGGTTGATGTATCAATTCCGAACTTTTAATGATTGTCAAAAGACTACAAAACTTATCGCCACAGGATATCTCTACTAATTACTACTACTAATTAAATGTGTTAAACCAGATTGTTTAGCCTGGTTTACAGATTAATGTCATCCCTGAGGGATTAATATCCTCTTAGTCAGAAGGAAAGCAAGTAGTTGTAGCTCTTTTGGCACTAAGTGATTACTCAAAACTGCAGCTGGCTGAACAACAGATTGATTGAAAGAAACAAGATTACTACATCAACAAAATTTGGTTCTTTTTATTAAAAATATTATATCTGGGAAGAAAAAAAATGAGAGCTCATCTTTTCATACTGATTAGCTGGGACAACTAGCTTCTACATTAAGAAATCAAAAAATGAATGGACTGTCTAATCTGAAATGCACATTTGGTATCCTTCCATCACAGGAATGAATAATTGCACAAGATTCCCTGTGATCCCCAGTCACCTTCAGCCTTTCAAGCACCTTTATCTTACCAGACTATGTTTCACAACTGAGCTGTCACAACTTAGGGACAAACAGCACCTTTTAGGTTCTTTTTCATGACTGACTGCAACTATTCAAATCCATGAATTTAAGCACATACAGAGCCTCAGCAGACTAAAGCCTATGTATCAAACTCTTTGACCAATCAGACCAATAGAAATATTTAACTAAACTAATGTAATCTTCCCAAAATGCATTCCATAATTAAGAAATACTGTTAAGGATTTCTGGAAAATAAGTAAACCTCACAACAGTTTAACAGGACTACAGGCCTGAGAATGCAGCTGATTTCAATGTGTAAGTTCACATGAATTGGGAAGATGATGTCTCAGAGGGACAGACTCAGTATATGTGTACATTACACGTTTCATGTTTTACTACTGCCATTCATGTTATACTACTTCTAGTTTCAGTAACTGATTTGAGGCCAAATGTTCTTGTTGTAAAGATAAATGTGTTGGAAATACCAGTACTGTTTCTTACAGTACAAGACACCAGCAATGTGAGTAATATCAAGATGATTCCAGTTTGGCTATTCAGGAAGCAATCTTTTTCCCTAGAAAAATCTACAGTTACTATAATTTCTTTAATTCAACTATTAATTTTTACGGGTCCATGAACAAGCTACCAGCATTTCTTGCAAAGCTCTAATGGCTATGAAGTAAAAGACAGATATGCAATTTCCCTTATCTTGTGACTAGCTCAGGTCTTTCCCATTCTATCCCATAAAACTGAAAAATAACATCTTTCTTTTAATCTATCTTTCCAATGATAAACACTCACAGGGCAATTTGCTGCAAATAGGGTGCACTTTGTTTGAAAATCAAATTGGCTCAGAGGCATTTCCTCTTGGCACTGGTAGGGTTTATAAGATTTAAATAATATAAAGCAGTCTGGTGCAATATATTGAAGTCAAATCTGAGCACCGTCTCAGTGTATCAGTGATATTAAGAAGTCTAAAGAAAAAACATGGTATATTTAGAATTAGTTGGAGGGACTGAATTACAAATATTCATACACTTGTTGAGTGTGTCAACAAAAAGCAAGGACATGTTTAAATAGAGCTACCTTTAGTAAAACTTCAAAATTACCTATGTAGATATAGTCCCAGGTCCCAGCAGTATGTACAACCTACCTTTAGACAACCTGAGTTAACAGAAGCAGACACCGAGAAAACCTTTACCTGAAGAGTCAGTGACTGGCTTGATACTTTAGAAAAACTCATGGATGCTTTTCCTTACGGATTATATTTGAATAAACTCCTTCATCAAATTATAAAGCAATTTTCACTTCTATCACGACCACTGTTATATTTTCCAAGTAAACGGCATTTTATGTACTGAAATATACACCATTTGTATTATCTTTCATACTAACAAAATTTTATAATGATATAAACTTCTGTAAAGTCTGTCCCACATTACTAAGTTTACCAAAATGACCAGCAATGAATGGTTAAGGCTTGAGAAATACATTGAGATAAAATTTGCCCTAAGGTTTCCTGGTCTTAAACTGCTGATGGAGATTGGGCCAACTGGGCAAACAGATTTCCTGAGGCTGCAGGCAGCTCCTGGGGAGGGGGCATCCTACCCTGGCAGGGACAGCTGCAGGGTACACCCAGCCCAAAGACAAGGAACACACTTATTTGGAAAGCTGAGTAAAAAGCACTAGTATCTGTTCAAATGAGGAGACTAAATCCTAAAGAAGCTACAATGTTTCCTTGTAATTTTGAATTCTACAAGGTCAAAGACTGTAAACCTATAATTTTCTAGCAGAACCTGCTTTAGACAATTTTCTTGGCCAGTTCTGAGACTAAGTGGACCCAGCTGTACCTAGACTTCCCAGACAAATTTAGGAAGTACAATTGTCTGACTGAATCCTCATGACTCAACAGGAGGGACCACGACCTGATTATACAAACCATTGTATCAGATCACAGAGTTCTTATTTAGACACTGCATTGACAATGTTTAGATATTGTATTAGCAATAAATCTAAACACAATCATCCACACGATCGCTGTGTCTCACTTGTCATACACTGCTGAGCATCTTCTCTCAACAATTCTGCCACATTAAAACTGGTGCAAAGAGCTGGGTAATCCCTTCAGGCATATCAAGCACAGCAGTCTGGCCATTCCCTTTGGAAGGAAATACATGTATTCAAACAAACTAGAAATTGACATCTCAGAGAACTTTGACAAGCCAGCAACTGCAAATCCATGCAGAAGGGGAGGGATTGGGCCCAACAAGATGATATTGGAAAGGTAAAATAGCACTATAAGGGAATGCAAACAATCAGTAAAAGATGGAAAAGTAAAGGATTTAATATGTCAAGTGCTTGCAGCATGTCTGACTGCTGCCCAAAAGAAAGTGCCAGGGACTTCACAAAAAAAAAGGCCAAGATAGAAATCAAGCAAAACATGACTGTAGCAGTCAATAGTCAATTCAAGGACAGAATAAGGAAGTTAGAAGAAAAAACAGAAAAAACAATAGCAGAATCAGAACCTTTAAAATTCATAGTCTCATCTGAAGAATGGGACAGAGACAGTTGGAATGACCCCGAGGACACTGGAAAGAATGTAAAGAATGGAAAGAATGAGAAGAGAAGGAACAGAAACTAGTCAGACCTATAAGCAAAACAAAGACCACCAAAAAAGTATGGGTGATGGAGTAAATCAAACACATTGGAAATCTATCTCATCTACACCTGGGAAACTTGCAAAACTACAAGAAAAACAGAACAGAAATGAGGGGAACACTGAGGCAGAATACACCTGCTGAGTAAGCCTGAGAGGGAGATAGAATCCTACCATCCCCAGAGGACTACTCTGGTCCAAGAGTATTTCTAACTGGACTAGAGGGTTAAAAATCAATAATGTATTTAGAGCTGCATATCAGGAAGGAGGAACAGACCCATGAGACTGAGGGAAGCCTAATACTATAGTGGCAAAAGGCCCAAATGAAATTATAGAAACTCTTACTAAAGCAGCTTCCCTGCAACTAATGGACCAACAGGGCCCAGAGAACTTTCCCCAGCCCTGATGGGAAACCTGGGATATCTCAGCCTATTCCCAAGAGGGCCTCATCTGTCTTTAAATGAAGGAGAAGTAAATGGAGCAAACTCTTGCTTATAATCTTGCTCAGGTTGCCTCTGTCACCTGGGGACAACGAGGACACAGTCTGTACACACAGGTTAGGGAAGGGGGAGAGCAAGTGTTTTAATCTAGAAATGCTAAAGCTGTCCAGGCCATAAGACTGGCAACACCTGCCCTTCCCCCTTCCAGGCCACCTACTACAACACCTGTGTTCAAGAAAGAACATTCAATGAAGAGCAAAATCATTTGTGGAGAGAAGGATGAGCTCTAGCTATTCCTGAGACTTAATGCACGACAAAGCAAGAACTTGTGGCACCTGTTCAGTGCCACAAGTGTATATGAGATAGATTCAGCACAAGAGGCCCCACCAGAGGTGCA
Organism: Urocynchramus pylzowi; assembly: GCA_013397555.1. Lineage (NCBI taxonomy): Eukaryota > Metazoa > Chordata > Aves > Passeriformes > Fringillidae > Urocynchramus > Urocynchramus pylzowi. The sequence continues at coordinate 579,007 of VZRH01008001.1, read as the reverse complement.
ACTGCCCAGCCCCCAGGGTCACCATTCACCATTGCAAAAGGAACTGTCCAAGGTAAAAAACCCAAGACAGTGACTGGAAGAGGCTCCCCATGCAACATAAATTACAAAGAGAAAATAATTCAGCACAGAGAAAAAACAGCCATGTTACCCACTTACCTCTGAGGCCCCAAAGACAGAGCCCTCCTCTCCTCATGACCCAGGAGCTAAGGCAGCTCTCATGTCAGACAAATGCCTCAGGCCTGACCCATAATTGGAGAAACATAACAACAGAGGACACAGGGAATAATCCCATTTAAGTATCACGCCGTTAAAACGACGAGCCAGTTACCAGGGAAAGCAGGCCGTAACAGCAGACCTCCAAACACAGGCCAGGCTCCCACAATTCTAACATACCAATGAGGATGCCGGGCCTGGGAAGCCCTGGATTCTTCAGGTCAGTGCAGCACATGGGCTCTGGGTGGGCTCATCCCACCCACTGCCCTGACAGCCTCACTCAAACCTCCCACCAGCACTGTAAGGCAGCTGGTCACTGCTGTGGGGACAGCCACTCTGCCCTGCTAACACACTGTGTTTACACCAGCCTGTTACTCTGATGGTTTAAAAAAACAACAACTCTTCTGTGTAGCTAAGATACCACTTTAAGCTTTAGGATCCCCTTAGCTCCTAGGCTGCCAGCCCCAGGAATTTTAAGACATGCCACCCTGGATAGAGTCAAATGAGTATTTCTTAAAGGGAACTGCAGACATGGCTATCTTAATTTATTTGAAGCTGTCTATCCTGGGAATTTTATCTTTTCCACTGTTTTCTTTCCAGCTAATTTCTCACTTAATACTTACTGGTTATCAGGTATGTCAATATCAAACAGGAACTCAAGTCACATCTGCTACTTGTTATAAAAGAGCAATCCATAGTCTTGTATATTACCATACAATATTAGCAGTATTTTCAAATGAAGCTTCACATGTTATTCATTATTCAAATCAAACATTATTTGCAATTATTTTAATACAGATTTCACCATACAGATTTTAAAGTGTATTTTACATGAAATAAAGCTTACAAATCATGGTAACTCCAATTAGGAGTCTCAGCTGTAAGGTAAAATTTAAAAGTAAATTGCACTATATAAATATTATATTTATACTGGTGCAATTCTGAAAAAAATAATACCGTCAACATTCCACTCTTGCTCAGAGCTCATACAATTTGGTTGCAAAGACTTCACTGGACTGGAATAAGTACAAGATATTTGACCGATTCTGCTGATCCTCTTTGTATTCCTATATTTTTTAATTATAACTTTGAGAAAATTATACCATAGTACCTACTCTGCCCTTCCTTCAATTGGTTAATCTTAAACCTCTAGCACAATCTGAGATACCAGAGGACATCACACCTGTCCTGAAGCTGCCAGTGCAGCAGCACAAAAATCTACAGATTTCCATGTCTTACTTCCAATCCTTTCACGGATGCCTTAGACCCGAGTGAAATTCAGTTTCAGATTAAGATATCTAAATTTTGATGTCTACTGAAAATGAAAGGATTTGATTCAGTTACCAAAACATAGTGATTTACTACTACCCAAGATGTTGGATAAGCCACCTAGTCTCCAGCTACCACTCTGGAAGGGGACAAGTTTCCCACAAGCCCTGTGTCATACCTGTACTGACTTGATGATATCTCTGATACCATGGGACATCGAAAATGGCACTGGATCATGCTCAGATAATTGAACCAATCCCACCTTAGATATCTTACCAACAGAGATAATGAAGCCAGGAAAATAACCCAGCCCACTGAAGCAGACATTCAGCTAAATTTCTCCCCATTCCACAGATGACATTAACTCTATCTCTATCAACCGTAACGAAAGCATAAAGCTCGTTGTGCATGTAAACATAGATGCCTTAGCAAAGAACTAACTGCCCTACACACAGCAAGAAGACTCTCATCCCAAACAAGTCACAGTGCAAGGCAGAATGTGAATGTCTTAATGTGCCATCCCTACTTTGCAGATTGTCCCAGCCTCTTTAAGTGTTGTATCAGGAAGGTATAAACACGCCTTGTGACATGTAAAATTCAATGGTTTGCCAGTTCAAATCTGAGAGAACAATGATAAAGGCTTATAGCTACCCCAGCCAGAGACAGGCAGAGCCCAGACAGCCCATACTGTGTAGGTGGACACTGCCTGGCAACTAACCCAGCAGGAAATGGCCATTTAAAATGTACTAAAATGGAGGAGTTTACAGCAATTGCATGTAGTGGCATAGTTCACTGTTTTATGAAAATACTGTTCTGTTAGTTACCTCTGAGTTGACAATTACTAAAAACATTTTAACAATTAGAGTTTCTTTCCAATTTGTTTTCATCATGTACTGATTCATAAAATATCACCTTTTTGGTGGTATATATCTATTGGAGAAGGAAGATGTCTTTCTGGTGTTACTATTTAAGCCTGATTTCTACTCAGACTCAAAATTATTTCATTTAGAAAGCCCTCATAATCAAGCTGAAGCTTTTGATTAGTAACATTTACTTTAGGATATTAATATCCATAGACAAATTCCCACTCAGTTTCCTAACATTTCAATTAATCTTCAAATATATTCCAGGGCAGCTCTTCTAAGCACACTTCTGTAAAGCAGCAGTGTATCCCTGAGAGCATGATGATTTCAGTTCATTTTTCATTCTCAAAAAACATTCAGGAACTACATCTTCTTTGTATATGAGATAACTTTGGACAGCACCTCAGCTCCAATTCTTAGATGGAAACCATTAAATTCAGAAATCTCCTTCTGGGACTAGAAACTCTAGCTATATTCAGCATTAAGATGAACTCTTCTCTGTTAAGTCTATTTCTTTCCAGCGCTCTGAATTATGTTTCATATGCCAAGAATAAGCAGTTTTAATGAAGTCTTCACAGTCTTTGCAATAGAAGAGGCAAAAACATACATTTTCCTGTTCAGCTTATTGAGAAAAGAAACTAACTTTGCACTACAAAGAAACACCACACCATTTTCTTCTAAGGAAAAACATTCTGTCAGCAGTAGAGTGTTCTCCAGGCCAACTTAACGCCTCAGAATAGCTGCATTACCATTCCTTGGTCTCCTAGACACTCAAAATTCATGAAATTTTAATAGGATTCTGGTAGCACAGAACTTGAGTTATCTCCCCACACAGCTTTTACTGTTCTAGAAAGAGAGAAGCCAACCATTCCAGACACAAGCACCAGATACAGGGGACAGTCAGACTTCAAGCAGATTGGGAAATATCCCAGCCAGCCAAATGTCACACAGAACATTCAGACAGGTGAAAAATATCTCTTCATGTATTTTTAAATCATCAACCATGATACAATGTATTTTTTTTTGTAGTCCATTACTTTGACTTAAAATTTATTATTACAGGTCTGTTTTAATATGCTCAAAGACAGATTGGCCAATCTATGCAAGACTTATAAAATATGCTTGCCCATAATTTTAATCAATACTTAATTTCAGCAATGCACTGCAAGTAAAATATAATCTTCTGCCCATCCCTTCCCCAAGAAACTGTTCATAGTGGCTACAGGAAAGAAACCCAAATATATTTAATGTTCAAAATTAAATTGTTTAAAAATCACTTTTCTCATAGTAATAAAAAGTTACTTTTTAACTGAAGAATCAACACTCCTTGGTAAAATTTATTTAACTTTTTTATTGTCCTCTCAGAAAAACAGATTGTCCAGAGGTTTTACAGAAGCCTGTTCAAATTATTTGACCATTTTTCGGACCTGATATTCTGTGTTTCGGGTACTAGCATAAAGAAGATTTTATTCAAAGCTTCAGTTCTCAGTCTACTCAGGGTACCCCAGCAATTCACTTCAAATCAGAATATCTCCTTGGAGTATGACTTTGTTACCAAAGAGACTACAGCAATTGGTAACTACACAGAGAAGGATGTATGGACACCACATTCATCTGCAGCCAGGACAAAACCACCCAAGCAGCTGCTGAGCTCTCACAGCACTTTTTTGGATTCCCCACATACAACACAGCTATCTGAGAAGCACATACCTCCCACTAAGCATCCTGGGACTGCTTTGGATACAGTTGCCAGTCAGTACTCTAGGCAGTTCAGACTTACATACATTAAGTACTCATGCCATGTTTAGTCTTTCAGATGCTACACAAATCTGGACATAATATTACCAAGCCATAGACAGTATACAGCATTATACAATTACATCTGCAGAAATACAACCACAGAAAATGTGTATTTTTCCATTTTTTATTGTTTAAAACCATATGTAACAAATCTTATTATGCAAACAAAAGTGGATTTTTTTTCCAGAAATCTGTGGCTTTGGGAAGACTTTTAAGTGTCACTTTAAGTACTATACCAAACATTGCATTCCATTTGACTCCTTATAAATCACCTGATCAAACCAAAAATGGATAGAAGGTATGTTCAGAACTGAACAGGAACCTACTTTCAACACGTAAGTGACCTTAGCTCATTGCAGTCATAAACAATATGTATGGACAACTCTGTGGCCATCAGCAGCATTATGTTTTAGTAGAAAGATTAGCAGAAGTTTCTGAAAAGCAAAGCATTCCTATCACCATTACCCATTACTCATTGAAAACATCCAGAACAAGGCCCAGATGCATCCTGCCTAAGGAAATTATGGCCTAAAATATTGCAAAAGTAAAACCACATTTGAGTGTGTGCATGTAAAGGAAGAAGGGAGTAAATCAGGAAACTAGCAGAGAGATTGTACATGCTTTGCTTTTTAAACCACTCTTTTGAATTGCAGAAGTTCTGAATCATTTATTAAATAACAAAGAATAAGGGAGGTTTTAAGGGGGGAGCAGCAAACATGACAGCTTAGGGAAATAGGGTGGAAAGAATCACCTGAAATGCACTTAAAGAGCAAAGGAGAAAACTATCATGGCTGTAGTATGAAATTTGTTTTGTTGGGAATGGAGAGGGAAACCGTGCGATAAGCATAAGGAACATAGTATCATGATGTGGAGCTGTAGAAACCTGAGAGCAGAAGAAAAGAAATTAAAAGATATTGGACCTTATCAACATCTTAATATACACCAACTAACTAAATATAGTAGGGTCAACAAACTTCCTCTGGCCCCAAGACCAGCTGTCACATACAACTCACATCTGTTTGCCTAAACTAAGCACAGCAAATGTCAAGTTTTTGCTCAACTTTGAACTATGCCCAGGCTCTCTCTGGGAGAATTCCAGTTGGACTGCCCCAAAATCACACCAGAAAATATCCCACAAACTTAACCATTTGTCAATTTGTGAACAAATGTGCCAGTCCTTGTGCTTTAGTACTATCCCACTTCATTTAACAGTATGGCTACAGCTTTTGAATATTAAAGAAAGAAGAGGCAGAGGATTACAGAAAACATATACTCGTTGATTTTCTCACTGCTTTTCCATACCCTACACAGGCTCCCTAGCAGAGGGCCATTCCAGTTTACTTTCAAGTGATGAGGTTTCGGATCCTTCCATCCAAGCCTCTGCCAGTACAACAGGCAAACCTGATCCAGTACACAATGGTGGCCATTAAGCATTGTGTGCAGTCTGTTCCACAAAATCACAACAGTACACCCAAACTTGTGAATTCAGTCCAGCACTGGACCTTGTGTTATTATTTATGTACAAGAACAGGAAAATAACCATGTCTTGTATGTTCCTCTGCAATATCAATGTGGGACCCCTGAATTACAAAATTATCAGGATCATTTCACAACCCGCAATGACAATGCAAATATGGATATACAGAGTAAGGTTTCAGATTTGTTCCAGCATCTGACTGTTCCCAGTGAAATGACCAACTGAACCCCATGCTTCTCAGAAATTACAATACACTGAAAGAACAGCAGTCTGGAAGACACTACTCAGTCTTCTAAACAGATGCAATCTGAATTTCCATTGATCATCAACTTGCTTAGTCATTTCCAGCTGAGAGAAGGAACAGTATCATTTTTCCAATCTGAAAGTATTTTTTCTGCCAATCTTATAATCTTATATAAAAACATATAAAGCACTCTGCAATGGAGAGTGTCAGCTTGATTTATTTGTTGCTAGATATGCAGTACTTACAGAAAAGGAAAGTCAAGCCTTGGTTTTTATTAAATGCCCTGTAGAGTTAATTACTTCCACAGGGTAACTATAATACGTAATTATTTTATTTTATGGGTTCTTAAAGCCTGCTTAATTTTACAACTGTCTGTTTGTTTAACTATTTTTTGGAAAGAGTATATGGTAAAGATACAACCAATTAATTTCCTCGAATACCTCAGTAAAGGCTGTCTTCAACAACTGGAATAACCTCCCAGGGACACGGTAAATCCCCATCACTGGGAATTTTCAGTACATGATTGGTCACAGTGCTAGGTCATCTCATACAGGATCCCTTTCCCACAAGAAGTTAAACCAGATAATCTTTCAAGGTGTCTTCCAATTTGGGCTGCTCTCTGGCTCTCTAACCCCCCCTTTACAATAAATTAAAGTTGCTTTTTCATAAATCATTGCAAGTCAGTCATGATATAGTTAACTGCATTTTGTCCCTTCCTGATTTTTAAAGTGAAAGGACTAAATGCACCAACTGCTTCCCATAAAATTAACATATTTTAATTTCTCATCCTTGCCAAGTAAAATATTCTGACAATATTATAACCATTTTCTGTTAGCAGTTAGTTAAATGAACATAGTTGTTCCTGTAGTACTTCATCCTGCCCTAAATACCACATTAAAGGATAGGCTCCTGTCCAAAAAAGCCCTACCCATAAAGTTAGTTACCCAAACCCAGGTATATCTTACTGCATCACATTCATAATCTGGAGCTTCATACAGATCTGGACAGCTCTACCTAATCAGAAACTACACATATAAGGAAATTCTGCCCTCATGCAGCTTCCTTTTCATCACAATCAACAGTGTTAACTCTGGTAATGCTGCAATTTCAGAAGCAAACTACTTCTCCAGTTGTTTTCATCATAATCCATTTTTTAACCATACCTAAGTTATGCTACTTCCTCTGTCATTATTCATTTTCTTTGCAGCCTACTATAAAGAATCTTATCAAAGGCTTTGTGAAAATCCTAGAACATTATGTCTGACAGGTAACCTTCATGTATTTTACCTACTTTTTTTCAATGAACTCCAACAGACTGAAAAAGAAGACCTTAGAGAAATTCTGATACTTTTCCCACATCACACGACACAAACATGCTATTCAGTTTTTAATTATAATCTTCACCTTACCCAAAATTCTCAAGAAAACTCTTAGACTGTAACTCACTATGTCCTGCCTTCTCCCATAAGGACAGTATCACAGTACTGACAATACAGTCTTCTTTAACAATTAGTGGTTGAAAATAAAGTGTGCTCTAACAATTTTCCATTTTCATAAGTGGTTTGATTCAGAGTATTTAAAATGTGTACAATGCTCTAAATATATATAACATTTCATAGACACAGGTCAAGTCTGAGCTGTGAAATTTATAACCTACTAATAAGGCTATTTAGAGAAACATTATCCAGATCTAATTCATTTCTGCTTTACTTCATATGGGTATTTCTACAGAGAGAAAAAAATATTTGATTCAGTCAGATGTTTTATGAAATAATAATTTTGATTCTCAGTTTAGAGAAACACAAAGTGAAAGCAAAACAAGTAATATACAACTAGAAAGCTGTATTATACAGGTATGCATATGTGTATAACTAGATAGAGTGTGTGCATATATATACATACACACATATAGTTATACCATCAATACAAGCTTCCATAAAATGGAAGACTGATAATTACTTTCTGAAAGATTAGATTTAATTAAAACAAAAAGGAAAGTATATATACTAATAGCCAATCTTGAATTACTGTGTTGCAAATGAGATCATCCATATCAAAATACACTCTCAAAGCTGTTTGTTCAGTACAACATCATGGTGGTTTTCACATGGGCAATTCAAATATCAGGTTTAAAACTGGGATTGATTCCTCCTTAGAAAACATGAAGCTCATGCTCAGACCTTACTTCCACAAGCGCTTGATGAGCTAAGGGACATGTACTTAGAGGTAGCATTTCAGCATTTTTTTGGTTGGTTGCTTGCTTTTTTGCCTCACTGGCATCTCTCTGGCCTGTTGACATAAAAGAAAGTGGCATGGAGCAGAGGCAAAATGCCTCTGCAGGTCCTGGCAGATTAGGAAATAGTGGCCTTCTCTGGCAGTCTTGGAAATGCTAGCTGAGGGAAAATGAGCTGAAGCAGCACAGAAGAGAAACAAGCCGGCAGTTTTACCTCCAAGCAAACTAATATATGTATGACTCCTGGGGAAGAACTGCTCAGGAGCAAAGAGCTACAATATCTGCATAGTTATGCCAAGATGCCACTGCTCTCTGGAAGCAGACTTGACATTTTTTGCTGGTGACTGACCACTGAACTACACTAGCCCAGTTTATACCATCTGCTCTGCTAACTTTATACAGAACTGATTTGCTGTGGGGTTTTTGGGAACTGTTTGGCTAACTATTATTTCTCAATTTTTTATGTTTCTTTGTATCCTCAACTATTTTCAGAAAAAAAAAAAAAAAACCTGGGGGAAAATTAAAATAAAAAATAAAATAATTGGCTTGTTTAAGAAACATTAAGTGTAGGAAAACCAGCAATAGTTGACCATGTGGAGAACACACACAGACAGACACCAACTTGTGTTCAAGCAGTATAGAACTGAATGTCTGCGTGAGTTGGTAAAGTTCTGGCAACAGAGTTAGGAACAAGAAGGGAAACCTCCTCTGGCACTGAAAAGCAGGTGGAAAATATAGAAGTATTATCTGTTTTACCTATCAGGGTTATTTTCATAAGACTGATTTGCATGAGTCATCACTACTCTCAAATTTTTAAAACAAATATGTTTGTAGAATAAAAGACTGAGTGACTTATTATGCAACTGCACATACAAAATAGTAGATACTATGGCCTCCCTTGCCCCTGCCTCCCAGTCCACTATGTAGCTTAAGCAACAGGCTTCCATACATCCAATTCTTGGGAAAAAAGCACTAGATGCTTTTTGTACCCAACAGGACCATTGAGTGAGAACCAATGGAATAGATGGCACCCAGAAACGATGGTCAGTGGGCATGGGATATTCAACCACTCCAAATGAAGCGATACCAACAACCAAAGAAATTATGTATTTCAGCCTCTAAAGAAAACTTCTTTTCTTTAGTAGCAGTAATTATTCCTCCAACATGTCTTCCCAGATTTTCTCAAAAAGGCATCCCTCAGTCTGATGTTTGTACAATTTACCAACACCATAGGATTACTTCTAAAGTTCCACACAGAAATAATAGGCTTCAACATGAGTTACACCTCAATCCAGGCACACAAGAACAATCTCAAAATTAACTTTGAACATCAATACTCATGTTTTCTAACAACTGGTTGCTTGTAATATTGTAGTAAACAGCTAAAAGATATGACTTTAGGAATGAACACAAATGGACATCATACCCTGCAGCTGTCAGGTATTTTTCTTAAAGTGATAGCAATAATGTTATGATAGCTGAGATTAGCTGGCACCTGAAAGCTCTTTTTTAAAGGTCTCCACTAAATTGTTACTGTAAAATGGTACTATTTTTCTTTCAGAATAACTCTTAAGTAAGATCATTATCTCAGCAGTACTGAGACTTGCCTCTGGACCAAACATCCCTTCCCAGTGCATGTACCTCAGGCTATAAGCATTTAAATCATGAGAGATTGTGAGCTATAGAATTCAGAGGTCACAAGCTTATGGCCTTTATACTACTCAGCATTCAAATGAGGAACTAAATTCCTGAGGGCCTTTTGTCAGCCAGATGAAAAAGCACCCTATAGACCACTACAGGCAATAGAGATGTCTCACAGGTTATGAGACAGTTTTACTTTGATTCACTCATGTATCCAATGGAAAGAAAGGAATAGTGAGTTGCTGCCTGGACTGAAAGCTCTTAGGACAAACACAGGGCCACACTGAAATTTGTAATGATTGAAATTATACCCTCCAGTTCTGAATTAATGAACAAAGATGGTGTTAAAAAAGTATCCAAAACTTCATGTCTTGGCAAGTGATCAGCTCAAAAACACTTTAGTCTTTCAAAATCTAAAATCACTTTGATATCAATAGCAGCATCATGCACAAAGTTAAGCTGAAGGCAAAAGCAATACAATGCAAATACTTCCAGCAGATTCAGTTAAGAGAATTTGCTTTTACTAGCCAGTATTGTGTTACTTAGCAAAACTTTTTAAGTTATAAACCATAATAGAAGAATTTTCCAACATAGGGATAGGATAACAGTATTAATACTATTTTTTTAAGCTTTGGGAAAGGTTTTGATGTTGTTCTCTGTCTGTACCTGTTGGCAGAAATCCCAGAAGTCACCCATGCAATAGAATTAGGAGTCAAGAATGTATTTTTGGAAAGCACTGAAAAAATGTGCCATTTTCAATCGAGTAGCAGAAAGAAAAAACATGCCCCAAATCCCTAATTTACTTCCTCTCATTCACACATCCATGAAACACGAAATACTGAACATTAAGTGAGGACTTCTGGAAGCTTTTAGTTAAGTTTTGTTCAGATAAAATGGATAAATAAAAGTAGTATAATAAGCATTTGAAAATGCTGTTGGTTTATTAAAAAAAAAATAAAACGAAATACAATTCTTTCTGAAAGGCTTCTGTTAAGAATTACATTGTTTTGATACTGTTGTATTGCATGGACTCAGAGGGACTCTGTAGGTGTCTGCCATCCATATATGTGTTAAATTATCCACTAAATAAATACAACAATCTGTGTTACAGTGATTCTCCCAGTTTTATACTAAACAGCAACTGAGACCTTCCATGTTAGTAATATTTACAATTCATAGCAGCTTCTAATTATTTTCTATTTGCCTCCAAATCAGGACATCTTAAGTGTTTAGATGGATGCAGAATCACACCGAGTTCCCGCTTTGTGTCAAAACCAAGCTGCTCCATTTCCACTTTATGCTGAAAACATCCCCCATTTCCACCGCAAGAAGCACTTGGATAGCTTACAGTACAAACATTTCTTAAAAAAAGCATTATATCAAAATATTTCTAGCAAAAACTTAGTCCTCTCTTCCCCCTTGCATCTGACATATCATTCCAGATTATTCATACACTTCAGAGCAGCAAGAGACATTTTGTGCTGAACAGATGGTTTGTGTACTTAACAAGCTGGTACTGCATGAACATCTTTTTGTCATGTACAACTCAACATAAACGACTGTATTTCCAGGTTACCTCCCAGTTTAGTCTTCAGAAAAAGAAGAGCAACAAAACAGGTAACATGAACACCTGTTTTCCCACATTCACTGCTGACCTCGGACCCCTTTGACACTGACGAGTAAACTCTTCTTCACAGACTTAGGCACAACCTGATCTGCTGGTGCTCACACTACACCATCTGCAGCAAGGAAAGAACAAACCAAGCACTGCTGTAACAGCAGCAACAGCATCTGGACAACCCCTAACAAACCAAAGAGAATCAGGGCATTCTGCAATATTGCCTTTACAAAGACAGAATGATCTTTTTTAATAGGAGTGTAGGATCAGGAAAAGGAATCCATACAACATAAGAACTGGATGTGGCAGATTACCCACCAAAGGCTTTTGAGAATAGTAATAAATTGATATAATTCATTTATTTACCTGGATCTACAAGTATGAGGAAAATGTTATTTCAAATTTTACAATGGGCTAAATCCCACTACTTTGCATATAAGTATCAATGAAATATTTGCAAATCTGTACTCGTGCAAAAGTTAAAGCTATTAGATAGCTCTACAGCCCTATGGAAACACAAGGATAATAAGCATCATTTACCAAAACTAACTCTCCATTTTCTTGTTGAACATCTATCTGAAGACAGGAAGGAGAAAGGTCTCCTGGAATTTATTTCATCAGTCCTTAATTTGCCCTTCAAACAACAAAATAAGAGACCACAAGTCACTTAAATTTGGTGCTGCTCCTTTCAGGAGAACGGGAGAAAAATCAGTTTAAGTTAAAATGGGAAAGTCAGGGAAACAGCTCCAGAGCTGCAGCAAATCAGTGTAGTTCTAAGTATTTAGGAAGAACAATGTCTCACTCTTTCCCCAGCTAGAGCTCACATTGTGACCTCAGAGCAACTGCTGACAACACAAAAATGTTCTTTCCACAACACCAAAAAAGACAAAATGCAACAAACAAGTTTGCTTAGAAATATTTAGAAAAATCAGCAATATGAGCCTGCATTAGCAGAAACACAGAGACAAAAATTTACACTGTGAAAGGTAAGTTAACTCAATTTTTCAATACCGAAAAACCATTTTAAAACATATGCACACAGTCCCTTATTTCAAGACAAGTTCTCTAACTTCAAGTGTTTGAAAGAGAGCTTTGAAACACATACTTAAATCCCAGGGAACATTAAACTAGGGGATTTGTTTTCTTTCTCGAGTGCTCAAACCTCTCAGGAAAACTGTTTTTCCTTGATTTGCAGTGCTGCTCTTTGGAAGTTGACTGATTATGAGCCAGGGGCTTTGATCCCTACTTTTGCTTTTGCTGAAGACACACCTGCCTTTACCAGCTAGCAAAGCCAAAATGCTTCTACTAAAAAACAAATAAACATTCTGCTCCACATCCAAAGCAGAGCAAAAAAGGAGGAATGCAGGTTTTGATAAATCTTTTACAGACTAGCACATAGTATTATTTTTTCTAATAGTTACATTGATTGACAGAATTCAAAGTATTTTATGAATCAAAAGCTTTTGACGTTTTTCTACATCTGTCAGTGTAACCTAACAAGAGATTGATGCTAAAATAACTGATGAGCACTTCAGCAGGTGCAGAGAAATTCTAAAACAGCAGTGACCTGTCCTGTGTCTTTCAACCTTTGCATCATGCTAACCCAAGAACAATAAACAGGAATGCCCAGTTCAAGCAGAGCATTTGAAGATTTTAAGATGTCTTTGGTTATATCATATGCAGCCATATATGACCATCAAAACTTTGTACCATCTTAATTAAGTGTGGATGATCTTCAATATTGCCATATTATGATTATTAGAAGTTTCACTTGATAATTTTTTCAGTACTCAAACTAAAAAATTCCCTTTCAACAGCAAAGGCTGTGAAATCAGGAACAAGCATACATTATTTCAGGAGGGTTTTTTTTGAGGGAGGTGGGGGAGTTGGAGGTTTTTAATCTGCTGAAAGTCTTAATTCTTCTAGTTTTTATTAGTTTCAGCCCTTTTTAGGATAAGGAAATAGCTGTACTCATTTCCAGCAGGATTCTAATTAAAATATGACAGGATTTACAGAGGACTGTAATAATCAGGATTATTTCTGCCTGTAAATTTTAAAAAGAGTAATTTTGTACTAAGAGTAATAAGAATACTACACATTTCTTATGAAGCTCTTTTCACATCAAGATCTCAAATATGAGAATGAAATTCAGCATCAGTCTACATCTTACAGATGCAAGTTTTAGAATGTATTCACTGAAGATATGTTACGTACAAGCCAAGACTCCATGTACTATGCACATCAGATCTTTACAGGAGTATTAAGGCTTTCCATTTTTCTGGTCAGACTGCACAATCTTATTTGTTTATACAGCCAAAGATGAAACTCCAAAGATGAAACTCCAACTTTGATATACTTCAAAGATATAACATGAGTAAAGTTCTATACTTTACACACTTGATTTTAAAAACTGTCTGCTTCCTTGCTTATTCTGATATAGTACCATATCATAATATCATAATCATATCATATCATAATACTGTATCATCTGATATAGTATGATATCTTATACTGATACCCATCCAAGGACTGAAAAATGCAAGATGAAGAAAAGATGAATGCATATCTTCACAATGCTTAGCAGGGTCCACCTACAAAACTGATTTTTTTTTTCTATTGTGTATGCTTTCTTGACACCTCAAATCCCTGATGAAAACACTCTTCCTACTATTTATTCTCAAAATATTTTAAAGAAAATTGTATATTCTAAGATCAGCTGGGACAACACTGAATTTTCCTCCACATTCAGCAGTTTGCTGGAGAAAAGACATTTAATTGAAGCAGTTAAAACCAGCTTATTTTTGAAAAGGCACTCTAAACCTGAACTGAGGCACCAGGTGACTGCAGTGACCTTGCTGATCCAGAAAACAACTATTTCATATAAGCAGCACGTGTAACCTACAGTACAGCTACAAGGCACAGAAAGTTGTAACATATTCCCATTTTAATAAACCTTGGAGAAGAACTACCAAACAGTAGAGACATTTATGCCTTCTAAAGTAAGGCCCAAGATACCTCATACTTCAAGCTTGAAACCTGTGACTGTGTGTCATGGAAGAACTGTTTCACTCTCATGGCACTGCTTTGGTGGGTTAGGCAGATGTTTAGCCTTTATTGGAAGACTCATGCACAGGTCACTGCTGATGATATCAGATTTTACAGACTACTAAATAGCCCAGCATGCTGCAGCAAATCTTGTTGTCAGTATATACTGCATGCATATTGCCTAAATGAGAAAAAGTATACATGCAACGAAAAGAATTTGATTTATCTGTTGGACCTGACTAGCCCTTTCCCAGAAGATGCCACGATGTGAAGCTCTGTTTTGGCATGTGGAGCCCAATCATGCCACCTCCTGGTTAGGAATGGCCATTCTATTCTACACACTACACAGGTGTTCAGTGCTTAGGAAGTTAACAATTGACAGGAATATTCTACTCAGCTGTCCAGGTATTCTGCCTTCTTGTGATACTAACCACAAATCATAACGATTTTCCAAATTCTTGAATTTTAAAATGCTTACTTGGAGGTATAGAGGAAGAGAGATGGATAGTTACAGCAGTTGCACTCTGAATGTATACACCAAGGAGATGAAATATGACAAACATACTAAAAATTCCCAGGACAAGTAAAAAATATTCTTCTCCTTCAAGGAAAACATTCATGTTCCCAAAAAACTAGCATGTGATGAGACTTTGGTTATCCAGACAAACCTCAGCAAATACCTCTAACCTTCCCTTAAGCAGTTGGTACTAAATTCTGCTATTTGCATTAAATTGCACCTTTAGCAGCTCCACTGATTCAAACAGCACTATTTAAAGAGCAAAGCACCTTTTATTTTAAACCAGGGTATCAGAATCTAACCTTCAATTACTGCACTCATATTGTTGCCTCTTTGCAAAACAATTTACTGTGTTTCAAAGTAAGTGTTTTCTAAGATCACAGATCAAATGGTCCTAAGTGGCTTCAGATGTTTGAAAGAATTTCATTATTTTTATTTTTTAAATCACATCTATCATTTATTTTTTCTCTCCTCTGAAGCAAATCTGCCTTTTATGACTAAGAAGCTGGGGTGAATACAAACTTAACATATGCTTTGTTATACTCATTTGAACATTTCATAATATTTTGTTTTCCATAAATCTGGTTATCACTTGGGATTCATCTGCATTACATTCAGCAATGCAATAGGAAATGCAAAAGCATGTCCTATTGGCTATACCAGTCAATAGATCATATTTGTATTACAAGGACTGCCTGATAGCCCACTAATGGCAACAGAAAAATTCCCATTAACTTTAGTCAGCTTTGAACCAAGTCCATAATGCCTAGCACATCACTGCTTTATAGAAATTGTAAGTATCTTGTATTCATCTAGAGTTTGCACTTTATATTGAAAAGGCTCCAAATGATCAATACAAATCTAGTTTCTAATGAAACCAAGGTACCTAAAATACATGCTCTGAATATTAGCATGTTTCCTGAGTCAATCTACTGGGAATTTACAGTGCATTTCTTGAGACAGCAAAGCAAACAATGATTAATACCAACTATTTTGTGAATACAGATTTCTTCTCACCTGATGTAAACACCAGGGATAAAAGAAATAAAAAGCAGAATAGTGATCGCTCACAGATTAATATTAATGTATGAATTTACATTTACATTTTACATTAATCTTATTTTAGTCCAAAGGCTTGTTGAGACAAGTGAACTCATAAATTTGCAAGCGTATTTTGACAAGTAGTTTTCAATGAAAAAAATTATAAAAATTAAAAACTACCAGAGGCCTGGGTTTAGCAGGTCATAGGCTTGATCAACAGCCTTTTACATCTAGAGTTAAGGACATGCTTGTCATATGCTATATTTCCATGACAAATAATTTTTATATAACAACCTTATTATTATCCCAGGTTTTTAACAGAAACACACACTCATGAACTAAAGTCACATTCCTATATGAGAAGAAAATCAATCTCCAACATCCCAAAGAAACCCCAAACCTACATATGACAGTGTATTAGTTGAAATCCTGAATATAAGACAAAATAAACTTACATTATGTCAACGGTTTTCTACTAGCTAGAACTACAACTGCAGGCTGGTATGAAAGACCCTACTAATGCTCAGGGTAAAGGCTGATGTTTTGAATAATCATGTCCCGTCCTACAAGAAGCCTGGATGGGGACGATAGCTGAGCTATATGAGCCTCATTTACACAACTTGGAGGTTTAACGAACTCTGCTATGCCACATGGAATGATCTAGGGACTTAACTCAAGATTAAAGCTAAAGGCCTGATTCTCATTGCCTTCAGAATGCCAGCTGAAATTCTGAGGTCAATTGCACTGTCATTATAAGAGAGAGAAATTAGCTACCTCATTACCCTTGTAATGCTGATATTTCCATGGGGAGATACGCTCTTACTTTGGCCAGCTCTTTCCAATAGGTCTTTTTCCTTTATGTTTATATTACAAAACACAGAGCTGGTTTTGAGAACACACTACACAAGATATTCCCAAAGCTGCACGCATATAAATAAAGACACACACACATATATATAAAAATATAGAAATATATATATATACATACACACGTATATACAATTTGCTTGACCCCAAAAACTACATAGACAATTAGCTGACACTTTAGCCTATTAAATGGAATGCTGATATAAAACAAGTTCTGAACTATCAAATTGGTTGTATCTTTCTATGTCATCCACACTTTCACAGCTAAAGTGACACACTTATTTTTATATTCATAATCACAGACATCTTACACAAAGCAATAAATGTTCACAAACATGCAAAAGTAACACACATAAGGGGCTGGTACCTTCCATGGTAGGGAGCAGCACTAGAAGCGAGAGGCTCTCCATTCTCCCTGGAGCTCTGAGAGTGTGTTGCAGTATAAGCACAAACTGGGTAAAAAAGGAACTGCTCAAAAACAGGTTCTTCACTTTTGTCATTTTTTATCTAACCAAGCATTACTTGACCTCATACATTCATCAGGACATCTCCTGACTAAAAGCAGAACAATCTTACCTGAGAAAATAACTACTGTTAACCAGTATACAATGAAATAGTTTAAAGCTATACATGAAACAGAACACTCTTCCAGCTCTTATAACAGCCTAGTACACAAAACAGTTCACGTGATACAGAAAAGCCCTTTCCAATAGATGGAGATTAGTCTATTCTTTAGAGGTCAACTACCTATTACAATTAAAAGGTATTTAATTTTCATTACTGAATTGATTATATTCTCAGAATAAGTATGCTCAATGCATTTTACAAAAGTTTGAAAAAGCTTAGGCTGAGGCAAATATCACCAGCCACTCACAAGTTCTTCTAGTAGATGACTTACCAATGACTTTTCCATTTCTAATACTGCAACAGTCACGTAGGATCTACTTCTACATGAAACAGGTTATGACCCATGGGGAAATCAAGTATCTTCTGACTAAGGCACTCAATTGGCCATTAAGAGACTTAGGTTCATTGTCAGAATCCACAACAGATTCCCACAACGGTTTTTAAAGAAATCGGGTTTTGTCTCCACACCTTGTATCTAAACAGAACCAGTACCTTTTTCCTCACCTTTCTTTATGTTGTTTGGTAAGTATGCAAATACTCTGCCAAAGGAAATGTCCCTTTTCTGGGGATTTCACCAGATACAGGTAAGGACTAAAGTAAGGGATTTCTAGTCATCCCTTAATGGTGAGGGATAAATAACTACTGACTGAACTATGCATCTGACACAGGTGAACCTGAAGGACACAGACCAACATACTGAAAACATAAGTAATATGTTGGTTTTAATATAGGTTAAATACAACAAAACACACAAACAAAAACAAAAAAAAACATGCAAGAGAATCAAACAAACAAACAAAAATGTTGGGGAAAAATGGGCAGTCTTATCTTTACAAGTAAATCTACTGAAGCAAATCAGAAGCACTTTTCTGGAATACTTATTGCTTGTGTGCCCTTCTGCGGTTTCTCACAGCAACACAACTGTTCCCAACCTCAGGTTTTAGCAGCCAACATGAAACAACATAGCACTTTCAAGTCAGAGTGAATGCTTGAGGCTCTGAGCTCCACAGCAAATCTGCACTTATGCATTCGATACAAATGTACTGGCAATCAAAAATGCTTAGGACACCATAAAAAGAACACCTGGCTGGCATCGTTATGGATTTAGCTGATTGCACATTACATGCTAAAGAACAGAAATCCAGAGTGTGGAAACAATATTTCATCATGAATATAACCTAGATATTATTCACTACTACAGCGATCCTTGCAATAGGATCCCATTTTCTTCTGCCACACAAAAAAAGAAAATTCTGCCCATTCTATAAATTTCCTTTCTATTTCTATCCAGCAGCAACCAGTGCATTAATTTTAATTTTCTTAAGTAGTAACATTCCTACCATGGTTAAGTGTTTTAACAGTCATTGTATGTTAGACTCTAAAACAAATCTCTAGAAAGCTTGACAGATGGTGTTTTGAAGGATAATGCCAGGTACCTGGTGTGAATCTGACATTAGCACTCTCTCAGACAACTCACCTTCCTCTTTTAAAAAATCCAGTCAAATAATGCTTAGTCCTACCTATGCTAAGAAGGAATGAGAAAACCGCTCATTTATCCAATCCCCCAGTTGCTCAAAATGCAACTTCTGCACGAGCTTGATGCCCAGAAAAAAACAATTTTATTTTCCTTTTTTTTTCACTTTTCTTTGCCTACTTTTGGTTTTGTCCTTCCTGCATTTTCCTCCTTTCCCAGACACACACACACACACACACACTCTCAGTGGATACTTCCCCCCTCTGGGAAAAGATCGAACTGCAAGGTTCAAAAAATATATTCCTCGCAGAAATAAGGACTTTGTTTATGGTATGATTATTAGAAAAACAACTATAAAAAGCAGCATGGCTGTCTCTTTAGCAGCAAGGCAGCTATGACAAAAGGGTACTAAAGGGGTCTGTATTCATACTGAAATTCAGTATGAATTTCAAAGCCATCAAACAGAAGCACTCCAACAAAACCTGGACTCCATACCGTCATTCACAATCAATAGAACATACATTAAGGAAAGACAATATAAAAACTGCTGACAGAGGAAAAACACTTACTGCTTAGCATGGTAAATCTGAATTAGTTATGATTTTCTTTAAGTAATAAACAGAACGTGGGAAATAATTTGCCACCTCTGAACGTGAGTTTATTTGAATGTGTGACTCTCAAGGGCCTGACCATACATTTCTTTGCTTTAATCTCATTTAAGAGCTTGATAGGTTGTCTTGATTTATGCATCATTCCTTACTACTTCTTTTCAACACTAGGTTCCAAGTTTAATGGGGATTTTATAAAGACTATTAAAAAATCTAAGAAGAAAAACATGTATAACAGGAACTTAATGGATTATACTTTGGCAAAAGTTGAAACTCTGTACCACGAGGTCTTCACTCAACCACTATATTGAGCAGTTATTAAAAGAGACTAAATGATAAAGTTTCTAAAGAACCTCTAGCTGAGGTCCAACTAAAACTCTTCTCCTACTAAAGCAAGGAAAGCAGGCGAATTACACTGAGTAACCAAATGTTATAACCAGTGTATTCTGACCTCTGCACAAAACTGAGAGGAAATCATCATGTTCTGGATAAACTGTCACGAAATTGATAAGCCATATCCAATCAATGTCTGACATCGCGCAGTCGACTAAAACAGCGCCGCATTAACGGCATAACAGTATTACCATATAAACCTTATTACTTCAGCGTGGAAAACAGGATATAACGAGTGTAATGAGACGCCAGCATCCCTCTTTGTGTAAGTGAGCCCGGGAACCAGGGGAGCGCTTCCCGCAGAGGCGACCCAGCCGCGGCAGAGCCGGCGCACGGCGGGCGAGCCCGGGGGCGGGGAGCGGGGCACTCGCTGCTGCCGCTGCCGCTGCCGGACGG
>VZRH01008001.1:493697-557237 GCA_013397555.1 Urocynchramus pylzowi | reverse complement strand
GGCGGCGCTGCCCGGCCCTCTCGGCGCTGCTCTCTTCCTTCCCGCCCGGCGCCCTGCGCAGCCCGCGGCGCCTCCCCCGCGCTCCCCGCGCTCCTCGGCCCGCCGGGCTCCGGCGAGAGGCCTCGCTAAAGCGGTGCCGCATCGGCGGCGTGGCCCTGCTGGAGCTGCCAGACAGCTTCTCCCCTGAGGATGCGATCCGAGCGTCAGCGAGCGGGCGCCGCTGCTCACGGACCGCGCCGGAAATGTCTGCCCGTGCCCGCCGGGCACAGCTGGAGCGGGCGCGGCAGGGCCTGGAGGTCCTGAGGGGAAAGGGCGATCTCTGCCGAGGAACGCCGTGCTGCAGCTGCCACGGCCACGCCTGACAGAATTAGAGCAATTATGCAATTAAAGTGTCTACAGCTTGGGTAAATAAAATTGATTTTAATTAGAGTTTGGCTTTAAGTATACATTTACTTTTGGTTATATTTATTCGGGATTTTGCCCCAACAGACCATACAGTAATGTGTTTTGATTTTGAAAGTAAATAAAAGACGTCTAACTCATCTCAACTCATTAAAACTCCATTTGTGGGACCTCAAGAACTAGCAGTCTATGGCACCATACAACATTTTGTGCTCAACCCCTATGTCGCTTTCTTTCTTACTATGTACCACTAATACTACTATCTTAGTATTTATTCTAATGAAATAGACAGTTGTTACATCTGTGAATGGCCTAGTACTGGTCAAGTTGTTTTGTTGTTATAGAGGTGTTTAGACTTTGTTTGTTTGTTTGTGGTTTTGTTTTGGTTGGGGGGAGTTGACAGAGGAAGAAGGAATGAAAAAGATAAAAATCAAAGCAAAACCTTTGTAATGGCATCCACAAGGTTTTGAATGTGTTGTACAGACATTACATAAAGATTTGGTCTGCCAAGTTTTCAAAATTCCAAGGTAGAGACAGGCAACATTTATGCAATTTCCACTCAGCACGCAGATAATTGAGGGACTGCATGTGTTTACCAAAATATGTAGAGAATGTCGGTGACCGATGCCTTATTGTTCTGTAGTATTTCCAGAAGTGAGGGATAAAATCCCTGAGAACCAGTCTGCCCACTGAGAAAGAATAGGAGCAGGAAAATAGTTGATTTCAGCAAACTTACAAAACACTGAAAAAGCAGAGAAGACTGATAGCAGAATTGAAAGGTTTAATAATCAATCAGCTTTTGCTACAAGTTTTGTGTGGGGATAAAGGGAAGACGTAAGTCCTTCTTTAAAAAACAAACAAATAAAACAAAGAAAAGCACAGAACTAAGATAGTTTATTAATAATTTACCCTGATTCAATTTACTGCATGAATAGTTCTCCTTTCTCGTTTAACAGCGAAGGAAGAAATGGCGGTGTTTGCAACACAGCTCAGGTCTGTCTTGCTCGAGAGACCACCTGTGTCATCAGATTGTATTTCTGCACCTCTGTTTTTCAGAACAATTCAGGCTGGTGCTCCTCAGTTCAGAGAGAATGCCAATGATAGGTGTGTTCTCTTAAAGCAACTTCAAGATAAATGTAAGCCATCCCCCCAGAAGTACTCCTGGTCTGGTAGCTTTCAAGACATACCATATGGTCATGTATATGGAAAATAAATTTTGGGGTTTTTCCATCTGGGGTGTTAAAAGAATAATGTTACTTTATCCTGTTTAATTGTATTTAACCTACTTAGATCACAGGAAGCTTTGATTTAAACACCTTTAAGTTTATAATACAATGGGAAGCGCTAAATTAATTTAACTCTTTTTTTCTTCTGGTCAAAGGAGTAATGAAACATGAGACAGCAGGTTTCATTACACATCTTTTTACAGCAAACTAGACAGAAGCAAGTTCCCCGTAAGTTCATTTTTGAAAACTTATAAAGTTAAATTGACTTTCAGTGATACTTAAGTTACAAAGCCATTGAGATACTTTCTGAATTTTACCTTATACCTCATTAATAAAAGAAAAGGCATTAAAATCTGACAGGACATATATGTTCTAATGACATCAAACATGACTTCATTGCTAGTTGGAGATCAATTTTTTTCACAGCTACTAAAAACCAAAGACACATTTTACAACTCTTTAGTTTGAAGTGTCAAGCCAAATTGAAGTTTATCTGTACTATATTTTATTGCTAAGTCTGATAATGAAGTAGATCACAGCATTCCAGATTGCAGTTTATTCAAAGACAGAACAGGTAACAATCATTATGTATTTTTTCCAGTGCTATCCAAATACATTGTATTATTATGAAGAGCTGAAGTCAAAAGGCAGTGGATGCAAACAATTAAAGGAAAAACTCCAAACTTTGCACATGCATATTCAAAAATTATTAAATCTTTTGGGAATGTGCAATAGAATGAATGATCAGTGTGAGCACAATTAGAATGAATTACTCTTCTTACACCTCACAATAAAGTTGATACAATTATTTAAATGAATAGTTAACTATGTGTATGTGAATATACATAGGACCTCATACATGAAAAAATCAGAATAGTCAAGAGTTTTCTATTTCAGAAATTCAATTTGCTTTCAAATTTCTTTACTGGTTCATTTGCTTTAGGTATGGGTAAGGGTTATCTGGTTCCTAAACTAACTACAGATGAGCATTAAAAAAAATAGGGACTTTCTTCTATAATCAAAGTAATCGTCTCCTTCTCTGAAAGTAGAATTATAATTGACAATATAAGTAATAAAGAAGCAGCAGTACTTGTGCAGAAAAGAGGGAGTGGCCCCACTTTCTTTACTGTAGTTTATTTAATTCCTTCTTTGAATACAGTCTGTAGCCAGGCTCCATCTGATCTCTGCACGCTGCCCTATGGATGCCAATTCTTGTACCTTGTGGTTTCATGGTTTGATGATGGGGCCACTGAACATGCACGGCGCTTGTTTCCACGTCGCAGCACTCCGATGATGTACTGGGCCGTGGCCCGTGGTGGGCCCAGATGGAAGTGGCTATATCCTCTCCTTGTAGAGGCCAGCCCTGAAGACTCCTGCACTGCCAACAGCTTGCTATGTAATCCAGAAGGCAGGTGTGCATCAGCAAGTGCACAGGTCACTGTAGATCACCTTCAGACTACCCCAGGCACAGCAAAAGACTCAGCCATATATGGGCCAACACAAAGATGGTTGATATCTGTGATAAATCCCTGATTTCAACAGGGTTTTGGTCTCTTCACTCATACAGCTGAATAAACACTGATTTTCTTAAATGGAGACAATTCTTACAGATTAGTTATTAGTCTATACAAATCAAATAAATCAGCTTCAGTTAAAAAAAATATCAGTACTTACTTATTTCCTTTCAAGACATTAAATAGTTTCATAAACTCGGTGAACCTACAACCCTAGGAGAGTTCAGTGTGAGTTCCAGGTATAAAACAAAATCTGCCTTATGCTATGACTGGGTTTATGACACCCATATTACAAGTTCTTAGTTCATCAAAACACATCAAATAAAATTATATATGTTACATCTCTAGTTCATATTAGCATTCTTGAGATGCTGTAAAGAAAAAGTAACAGAAAATTTAACTCAGGGTAAATGCCATGGAAGGTAGCATAACTTCACTGAAAGGTCTCCATCATTAATTTGGGACAATTTTAAGCAATATAATAAAGTATAACATAGCAGCTGAACACAGAAAAAATGCTTAAATAGAAACAAAGAATAAAATGCAGTCTAGAATGTTTGTCTTCTTTCTTTCTTGTGATGCTAACAAAACTGACGGAGAAATTATGACTCTATAACATAACTTTCTCCTCTCCACATGGAGGTAAACACTGGCCCTTATATTTTGCTTGCTTATGTTTGAAGTTCTACCTCTGCTGTTCATTCTGACCTTTATATTGCAGCTTATCCATTGAGGGTAGCTCAAACACTTCCACAAAAATCTTCTCAGTGATCATAGCACACTCTCTATTCACCCGTTCTCCCTAACCTTAGTGCTATCAGTAAGTCTGAATTTATCTTTCAACATTATCTCCAAGATTTAGAGCTGTTCCTTTTTTATATAAAACCCTGTTTACATGGCTTTCTGATTTCCTTTTCACTTGATACAAAATAATTCCTTTTCTACCTTTATTTTACTTTTTCCCTTTTTGTTTATTGCTTTCACTGTCCTTTTCCAGGATGCAAGTCTCCCTTTAATACAAATTTCTCCCTTGAAGGGTAACAAGTAGAAAAGAAGAAGAAGAAGAAGAAGAAGAAGAAGAAGAAGAAGAAGAAGAAGAAGAAGAAGAAGAAGAAGAAGAAGAAGAACTAATGGAAGAACTGCAGTACAAATAAGGTGATATGTGTTTTAGAGTAATAGAATTACAGATTCAAGACTCCTAGGACTCTTCTTTGAGCTAAACCTTCAGTTCATAGTTATGTGCCAATTATTCAGCTCAGCAAATTAGAGAAATTGGTAGTCTCATGGAGCTTTAGGCATGTAAAAATCAAATGTCTGAGTCTATTCCAGTCACCACAGACACCCTTTACAGTCAGGAGATTGAAACAAGCTCTTGCAGCTGTTTATTCATCTGACCTGCAAGTACCTATCTTTGGTTGAGATGAGTCATCCTACAAGAAATCTGATTTCTCTCCACTGGATATAAAGTCAGTAACTAGATTAAATGTGAGGATCTATCTTGTACATAACAACATTAATACAAATGAATCCAACCAGATTTCAGTAGTGTATGACAATAGAGTTCTGAGGAGTTTATTATTATATAACAGATGAAGGAACTGAAAAATAAGTCTTCCAAAAAGTGCACGTGATTTGCATGACAAAATGTATTCTACTTCCTAGAAGAATATAGAGGCTGAAAGAGAGAACATGTTCAAAATAAAATGACAGAATTCATTTGAGGAAAAAAAAAGATGAGAGATGCATACATATATTTATCTAAGATGTAAGTAAATGTACAGATGCACCAAGAAAATATTATATCCAAAAGAGAATAAAATTGTTTAGAGGATGCAAGAGATATAAACTAGAAATAAGGAGATTATATTACACATAGGAAAATGTATATTGAATATAACAAGCTACTTTTGCCATTTCATTTAGCAAGTGAACTTGCATGAGAATTAGAAAGCAAAGAAAGGGAAGCTTGTAGATATGGATACAAGAAAGCTGGTAATACATATAGTTCTGCTTTTCTATGGATTTGTTTTGCTTTGTTTTGAGGATTTGGTGGCATTTCTTTGGTTGGTTAGTTGGTTGGTTTTGGGGTTGGTGGTTTTTTTGTGAGGTTCTTTTCTCCAGTGCATTCATAAATTTTTATCCAGTTTTGGTTTAAGTTCTGTTCAGAGAATATGCATTTGTAATTGATTAATTAGCAGCTGGATTTAGTTAACTTTGCTTCCTTAAGAAGGGCATAATGGAGACAACTCTCTGATCTCAATTATTTCACTGATCAGGTACACAAAGCCCAAATCCAGACAATGAGAGAAATTATGTGTTATTAATCCATTGGTCTGTTGCAATTTTGCAAAACCTGAAATGAGGTAAATTCAGCAAATGATTTAATATAAGTCTATTTATGCATTTACAATGTATAACTCTGAGAATTTAGCCTGTTCCCACTTACTCATCAGAAGTGTAGAAATATAAATGGAAAATTCCAGATTAATCACTCACAGATGGTATTCATCTGGCAATCTTAAAATGCACTATATAAAACTAGAGGACATCCAAAACATCAACAAACTGAACAAAGAAGAAAATTCTCCATTAAACAAGTTTCAAGATACTTGACCATAATAAAAGGTCAGAAAGAGCTCAAGTAACTCTCCAAACCTTAGTCAAGCATTATGGCAATTTTGTTCAAAATGAAATGTGACATGGGGAAAGGTGTGACACCATACAGCATCTTTATAATTTCATATACTTTTAAGCATAAAGTTATATAATTGTATATTAAGAATGCATTTGAAGTGTATAATACTAGTAATCCTTACAGTTTAAGAGAAATGCTGCTAGCTAAATATAGGATTAAAAATTATTACCCTCCAGGACCTTTGAAGAGAGAAACTTTTAAATATTAAAAGAACTTAAATATCTCCACTTTCTTTATACAAAACTATTTTAGGCAGAACATTTTAGTAGGAACCTTAAGAAGCCCCTATGTATCTAATTTAGGATTAAAGGCAGGTGTTGTCACCAGTATGGATCAAAACAAAAACAAAAACCAGCAAACAAAAAAAATTTTCTTTCACCAATGTGTATTCTAGTTCAGCAGATGAAGTGAAGTAATATTCATCCCACTCATAAAGATTTGTCTGTTTTTAAAGAAGTCATAGAATCAATACTTGACATATGTTTCAGTCTTACTGGATCATAGCATAAACATTTTCTCAAAAAATCACTGAATGATAAAAAAAGAGATGTTTCTAAGACAAAAAAGAATTTGAAAATCACATTAGAATTTTATTAGCTGTAAATCACGAGACAATGTTTTAAATTATTTCACAATTTATTTCATCAAAACTGAGCATATCTGAATATAATATTTTAATGCATAATAGGAGACAGATTTCGAGTTCAGAAGAATAAAGAACATAAACGGCTTTTTTAGTAATTTTTTCTTGGAGTTCTCCCTGAAAAGGCTTTCAAATTAACAGTTTTTCATTTAGATAAGAGTGCTTTAACTCCTAAAATATCTGTAGTCCACAATGAGCATTCACATCCATAAGATTTAAAAAAACCAATATGAACCCAAATTGTAAAACCTTCAGATCTCATGAGGAGTTTCAAAACTTTCAAAACTTGCCCTTTCTCCTTGCTTCTTAATGTCCAAAGGCATTTAGTGCTCCCATCAGTTTCTTTTTTTTGGAGAATTTACCAGAATTTGGTTGTACTCATCATATGTCTCTTAGAGATGTGCATAATAAATGCAGAAGGTAAGGAAAATCAAAAGATAGGAAATTTAAAAAGCAGAAAAACACTTAGCAAGTTTGTGGGAGGGAAAAAATGTTTCCAGTGCCTGACTAGCTCCAGTAAGAATAAATAAAGTAATAAGAATGAAAATGTTACAAGCTCAGCAAATGTTGTCAAATCTGCTCATAGTGATGGAGTTCATTTGCTGTTTGTGCCAGAGCAAATGAATTTGCTTTATTTCAGGAGCTGGGCTGTACTAATCTCAACTATTGCAAAGCTCAGTTCACCCATGGAGCAAATGGATGATGATTCATTCTTTTTCCTAAATAGAGTATTAAGTTCAGTCTCACATTGCAATTATTTAATTTTCCAAATAAGTCATTCCAAAGCTCTAGGATCTAACTCCATGATGATATAATTTCTTTCAGAGTAGATGAAATTTAAGGTTAGATTATACTACGGTTTCCTATGTTTAAGCACTGTCCCAGTTCAGTCAGTATCATACTAATTTTATTTAATGACTGAACAATAATATAGCCCTCTGATCTTCATTTTATAGGATTTTGTTCTATTGTTTTAAACCTTGACATCTCAAGGGTGAGTCAAACTTTGAGATTTACCAAAAATCAGAAAGTAATAATTACTATGCATGTCTATAAATTTAGTGCACCATACACAGATGGAAATCAGAAGCTGTTAAAATAAAAACTTGTGAGAAACTTCACCCAATGATAATTCCCAAACTACGTAAATGCCAGCTACCTAAGAGTTCCTCAAATATAATTACATTAAATTTTTATTTTTAAAATGCATAGCCTGATGAATTTGAAGATACTTATTAAAAACATTTTTAAATGAATTATGCAAAATTACATTCCCTAAGAAGGGAAAAATCCCCACATTATTTGTGCAGATATAATTGTGGCCAGAGAAGAGCGAGGTGAGAAGATGTGAGAGGAACAGCTCTGCAGACACAAAGGCCAGAGAAGGAGGAGTAAAAAGTGCTCCAGGTGCCAGAGCTGAGATTCCCCTGCAGCCCCTGGTGCAGCCCATGGTGAGGCAGCTGTGCCCCTGCAGCTCATGGAGAACCATGGAGGAACAAAGACCCACCCACAGTCCATGGAGGAACTCCTGCTGGAGAGGGGGAATGCCTGAAAGAAGGCTGTGACCTTGTGGGAAGCCCACTCTAGAACAAGCTCCTGGTGGGACTTGTGGCCCCATGGAGAGAAGAGCCCACACTAGAGCCAGGTTTGCTGACAGGACTTGTGACTTCTTGGGAGCAGTTTGTGACAAAATGTAGTGGGAAGGACTCATTCCCTCATGGGGAGGGCTGTCTCCCGCGGGAAGGACACCACAACAGAGTAGGGGAAGAACTCCTCTCCCCAAGAAGGAAGTAGTGGCAGAAACAATGTGATGAACTAACCATAATCTCCCATTCCCTGTACTGCTCAAGGGTAGGAATATAGAGAATGAGGAATAAAGTTAGGCCCAGGAAGGAGGGAGAGGTGGGAGGAAGGTGTTTTTGAGATTTGTTTTACTTCTCATTTATCCTATTCTGATTTCAGTTGGTAAAAAATTTAACTAACTTCCATGAACCAGCTCTGGTTTGGCTGTGACACAGCTGGTGAGTGACCTCTTCCTGCTATTATCCCAGTTTATGAACTTCTTGCTATATTTTCTCTCCCCTGTCCAGCTAAGGAGAGGAGTGATAGAGTGGCTTTGGTGGACAGTTGGCATTCAGCTAGAGTCAAAAGTCTTCTAACTCTTTGAAGAATTAAAAAGTCACACTTTGCTTGTTTGTTNTTGTTTGTTTTTTGTTTTATATATATATATATATATATATATATATATATATATTAAATAACTGGATTTCTTTTGTTGAGTGACTACACCACTGCCTGTCTTCTGCCAACCATATTGCTTTTTTATTCTCTTGTATTAATCTATATCCTGAGAAACCTGTAAGAATCATGTGTGTAGCTGAGAGAGACTCCTGAATGTTAAATGCATAATGGCAAAATAACTTTACATCTTCTTTTAAGCTCATTTCTGCTTATTACTTTTCTACCATAAACAGCAATTTCTACATTTAAATGCAAGAAAAATATTGGAAGACAGTTGTAAGGAAGGGACAAAATGAGGTTTCTTAACAAACTAGGAACTTAGGTAGGAACATAATAAACTTAAAGATGTGCTAAATAATGTACTATCTCTTCCTCTTCAAGAAAGGAGAGATGTCTTACCAAATTAGTCAATTGTTCTCTGTAAGACACAGAGAACTTAATCTGTCTTAGTTGGTAATATGATTTTCTCAAGTCACTAATGCATTGGATGGAAAAAATAATCAATCCCTATTCTTCTATACTGAGGTTATGTTTTTCTGCTGAACACAGATTTGGATATGTCAACATGAAAAACCCTGATGGATGAAAGCAACCCCTAGTTTAGCAGAAAAGCTGCACATCTTCCCTTAAAATAGGGCATTGGGAAAAAAATCTGTACATTTTGCCAGCTGCCCTTGTTTCTGGTTTACACATTTCATAGTTTAAGCAGAGAGATTGTCCTGGTTTAAGAGCTGGAAGTAGGCAACTTCAAGAAAGAGCAGATACCAACTGTAGAACTTCTGCATCATCTCACCTTTCATTCTCCCATGGTGCATGGCTTTGGACATATGAATCTGATGGCTACATCTGATTAGATAAAATCTTTTGATCAAAACATGAAAAACTTATTTAGGACTGTAGTCTATGTTCTGATTAGAAGCCCCATTATAATTTTGTAAATCAGATTTTATTTACTTAAGGAAGAAGTTTCCAATTGTTTACAAGTTGGGGATTTCCCTCCCAACTTATGCTTACTAAGAGCATGCTTAAAAAGATGATTCCACTTCCTCCCTATTCAAAACTGTGTTGCAATTATCAAATTGTTGTTAACTTTCTTAGGCACCTAAGAAGAAATTTCTCACTTAGAAATAGTGGATTTTTTTCAAATCCTCTTAACCTCATCAGGTTCCCTGTTCCTTTGAATTGATTTTATCTGGTTGCCTTCTCTGACCTTTCACAAGAAATTTATTCTGGTTTGACACAAAGGGGAAAGATAAGTAGCAACTGGAACTATCAATTACCCAACACTGACTTCATCTATTCACCAAAGTTCTTTGCAATTTTTCAGCACTCCTACAGGATCTTTTCAGTATTTGCAGGAATTCAGTTTGATCACTTGATGGTGGGCAAAGTCTTATTTTTTATGTCAGTAACTTGGTAGATGATAGATTTGATGTGTGCTGTTATCAGGTTTGTTTTAAAAAAGCCTCTATAAAAATGAGGCAAGGGAGCTTCAGACTGGGGTGAGAGGAGAAGAGCTGGAACTCCTGTGAGCTGTTCACTGTGGCTCCGTACGAATTCTNGTTTTTGAGATTTGTTTTACTTCTCATTTATCCTATTCTGATTTCAGTTGGTAAAAAATTTAACTAACTTCCATGAACCAGCTCTGGTTTGGCTGTGACACAGCTGGTGAGTGACCTCTTCCTGCTATTATCCCAGTTTATGAACTTCTTGCTATATTTTCTCTCCCCTGTCCAGCTAAGGAGAGGAGTGATAGAGTGGCTTTGGTGGACAGTTGGCATTCAGCTAGAGTCAAAAGTCTTCTAACTCTTTGAAGAATTAAAAAGTCACACTTTGCTTGTTTGTTTTTTGTTTTATATATATATATATATATATATATATATATATTATATATCTGTATTTTTTTTGTTGNTTTTCTACCATAAACAGCAATTTCTACATTTAAATGCAAGAAAAATATTGGAAGACAGTTGTAAGGAAGGGACAAAATGAGGTTTCTTAACAAACTAGGAACTTAGGTAGGAACATAATAAACTTAAAGATGTGCTAAATAATGTACTATCTCTTCCTCTTCAAGAAAGGAGAGATGTCTTACCAAATTAGTCAATTGTTCTCTGTAAGACACAGAGAACTTAATCTGTCTTAGTTGGTAATATGATTTTCTCAAGTCACTAATGCATTGGATGGAAAAAATAATCAATCCCTATTCTTCTATACTGAGGTTATGTTTTTCTGCTGAACACAGATTTGGATATGTCAACATGAAAAACCCTGATGGATGAAAGCAACCCCTAGTTTAGCAGAAAAGCTGCACATCTTCCCTTAAAATAGGGCATTGGGAAAAAAATCTGTACATTTTGCCAGCTGCCCTTGTTTCTGGTTTACACATTTCATAGTTTAAGCAGAGAGATTGTCCTGGTTTAAGAGCTGGAAGTAGGCAACTTCAAGAAAGAGCAGATACCAACTGTAGAACTTCTGCATCATCTCACCTTTCATTCTCCCATGGTGCATGGCTTTGGACATATGAATCTGATGGCTACATCTGATTAGATAAAATCTTTTGATCAAAACATGAAAAACTTATTTAGGACTGTAGTCTATGTTCTGATTAGAAGCCCCATTATAATTTTGTAAATCAGATTTTATTTACTTAAGGAAGAAGTTTCCAATTGTTTACAAGTTGGGGATTTCCCTCCCAACTTATGCTTACTAAGAGCATGCTTAAAAAGATGATTCCACTTCCTCCCTATTCAAAACTGTGTTGCAATTATCAAATTGTTGTTAACTTTCTTAGGCACCTAAGAAGAAATTTCTCACTTGGAAATAGTGGATTTTTTTCAAATCCTCTTAACCTCATCAGGTTCCCTGTTCCTTTGAATTGATTTTATCTGGTTGCCTTCTCTGACCTTTCACAAGAAATTTATTCTGGTTTGACACAAAGGGGAAAGATAAGTAGCAACTGGAACTATCAATTACCCAACACTGACTTCATCTATTCACCAAAGTTCTTTGCAATTTTTCAGCACTCCTACAGGATCTTTTCAGTATTTGCAGGAATTCAGTTTGATCACTTGATGGTAGGCAAAGTCTTATTTTTTATGTCAGTAACTTGGTAGATGATAGATTTGATATGTGCTGTTATCAGGTTTGTTTTAAAAAAGCCTCTATAAAAATGAGGGAAGGGAGCTTCAGACTGGGGTGAGAGGAGAAGAGCTGGAACTCCTGTGAGCTGTTCACTGTGGCTCCGTACGAATTCTTCATCAGTCCTGGTGTTCTACTGTGTGCTTTTACCTGCTAAAGGCTGCTCAGGGACTAGAAATTCATCTTTGATAGAAGGAATAAATAATGCCAGAGTGGGAGGAGTAGAAAATAGACTTTACTCAAAATTTCTGTATACATACTGGGGAAAGAGAAAGTGAGTAATGGCCCAGAAAACAATAGGTATCTTCCTGGTTTTGTGGCTCTCCTTTGACTGCTTGACAGTTTTTCCTGGTAGTCTATGCTTTGCTTTAGGCTTAAGAAGAAATTGTTTTAAGAAGCAGCTAGTCTGACTATGCTATTCTTTTCACTTCCTCAGATACTATTAGTTTAGTGAATTATTACGTGAAGTCAATGCCCAACTAAAAAGGAATTCAATAACTCTATTTATGCAAAAATAAGTGATTGCAGTATCAGATAAAAACAATCCAATTAAAAAGTAGAAAGGAATTATCTGGTACCTTATGAGTCAAAACAGAGAAACACAGGTTTGTAGTTAAAAAGATGCCAAAAATAGAAAAAAGATCAGAGGTCTAGGCCATAAAATTACACTCCTCAGAAACTAAAGCAATCCCTTCTTCACTGGTATTCTATAGGCATTCAGGTCTGGTCTCTGTTAAAAAAAAAAAAAAAATAGCATATTGCTTTCCCAATTAAGCTCTGCCTTGGGTTCTCTTACCTTAATTTTTTTCACTGGGTCTCCTGGGAACTGTGTATATGTTACCAAGACATAAGCATGTACAGGGTCCCTCATGTGCTCCTTGTATGCTTACAGCCATGACTGGCAGTGGCTTTGAAGGCTAGCAATGAAGTCTAGCTCTGTCTTTCTAAATTTATTTCTCTTTATTCTTCCACTGGGTGCTGCAGGCCAAAATTATTCTTATGCTATTTCCTGCATTTGTATTCAAATAGTTCTGTAAGACCTTTCCATCTGCCAATGCTTGTGGTAGCAGTGAGGGCTATCCTTAATGCTTGGCAGACATTCTTCTGTTCAGGAGGGAGAAACTAAGCACATATGAGCTATCAGTGACCTCAGCATGATTTCAGAGCCCCCAATTTCCAAAAGTGAACTGTAGTTCTAAGAATACTCCTGATGTAAGTATCTATGTAGAAAACATTAGAGTTGCATTGCAAATCTGCCACCACAGCTACTGGCAGCTGACGGTACGGCCAATGCTGCAGCTCAGCTGAGAAGAATGACTCATTTCTGCACAAGCACGAGTCCTTTGAACTGAAGATTTTCAGCCCCCATGGCCAGGGTTAGCCTCTTGCACAGCTCTGTGGCAGTCTATTTCCTCATTGAAATTCTGGAGTCACGGTTGATCACACATTCAAGATGATAAGAGTCTACCCTGCGGAGTGGAACTGCTGCACTCAGAAGTCTTTTTGTTAGCTCCTGTCAAAGAGCCAGCATTAATATGTCCTAAGATCCTTGTCAAGGCAAAAGCAAGCTTTTTCTGAAAAATATTACATTGGAGGTGAATGAAAGCCTAGGGGACAGCCATACTTCACTCACTGAAACATGATTAAGGAGATGAACTTATTGTTTTATTTAATCTTTAGGTAGTGAGACATTTTTAAGCACCTGAACTCAAAACCAAGACTGTAGCTAAACTGCAAGGGATATTGCCAAAACATTGATTCTTTAAATTCCTGATAAAGACGTCTCAAACATCTGTTAAGAACAAAATAAGCCTGTGAGGACTAGGAGAGAAGTAAAGGATGCAGTGGCTGTCTCACAAAAAAAGGTAACCCTACTGCTGGCTAAAGAGAATGAATCTTTAAAGCAATTGATATTCATACCTAAAATACAGAGTTTTATGGGGTTTCAAACTTCTAGGGTGTTTCATACCGACACTTTCATCTGACCCATACACCTTGGTGTCCCTGGCCTAGAAACTATCATTCAGTAGGTGAATAACTTGTTTTTGATCTAATACAGATACAAGTATTAAAGCAAGAGTGAGACAAATTTGTATTTCTGATTGCTTATTTTGTAAACTGAAGTAATTGTTTTTTCACATAAGTGTGGCAGGAGGGTTGGCCTGATTTCGAGGATCTGAACAAGTTCTCCCAGCACCCTGCCTTTCTACCACATGGAAAATGCCCTCAGGGCATTGGAAAATTTAATAATAAATTTTAGTGATAGCTAATAGTATAATTAAGTAGAAGCTCACCAGATTAGATTGAGCAATATCACATGATCCAATCCATTATAAAATGTACTAATTTGGTTAGACTTGTAGGAAGTAACAAAAAAAGACTCCAGGAATAAATAAACTTACAAAATGAATTTACAATGCGTGACAAATTAAGAAGATTACTGCAGGGTCTCACAAGTCTATACAAAACTAAGTTAAAATTAATGATAAACAAAAATGTGTTCCCTTTGTGGTTTACTTCCATCCAGCTGCATCCAGCTATGAAAGGGCTATCAGACAAAACACTAATTAGCAGTCAGTTCAAGACAGTTTCAGAAAGTAATCCGTTGGCTTCCAGTATCTTTTGATACTGTCACAATTTCAGGAAAGTGCCTGGAACTGCACAGCCCCATTGCTGCTTTGGGACAGGAGCCAGTCAGGAGGTGTGCAGGCTTGCTCTGCAATACATGAAGGATAGAACAGCTCAGAATGGCATCCACATGACTGAGTGAGACATTGACATTGTGTCTTATCCTTTGTCTCCTTACAGTCTTCAGCAACTGGTTCCCATGCCACAGGGAATTCTATGGAATGTGTTTGGTGGTGGCAGCAGTTACAGCTATGTCGCCTCTCTGATGTGGAATATAGGCTCCACCACCTTTTCCATCTATGTACTGATTTTTAGGAAAGTCAACCAAACACTAGTCTAGACTTGCAAACTCTCACTACTGTGGTCTCTTCACTGTCTCCCACAATAAGGTTTCCTTGGAATCCCTTCTGCTGAATCTCTTTCACTGTTAGCA
This sequence comes from Urocynchramus pylzowi, assembly GCA_013397555.1. Taxonomy (NCBI): domain Eukaryota; kingdom Metazoa; phylum Chordata; class Aves; order Passeriformes; family Fringillidae; genus Urocynchramus; species Urocynchramus pylzowi. Next base: position 542,314 of record VZRH01008001.1, on the reverse strand, counting down.
GCTGTTACATGTCTACCAGACAAAAGACCAGGCATGTAACGTGCAGCCTCATGATTAGGGCATCATGATTTGGGCACTTTCTAGAGAAGACAATGCACTTCCACATGAGCAAATGCTTAACCCCTGATACAGAGACTGTCATTAAAGGAGGGATTGCAACTCAGATTTCTTCTTTCAAGTGAATGTCCTAAACTGTCAGAGTAGAGCTTAATTTTCCTTTGGCCCAGGAAATGCTGATGATACTGGATTCTTTAGGAATTTTTAACAAAGCTTTTCTTTATAAGAATTTACAGTCCAGTGACTATGCAAGGTGAAGATGTATATTCTTCAAATAAAACGGACTGGTTTAGTGCGTTAGCCACTCCACTACTGACAAAAAGGCATCACTATCATGTCTTCTAATGTCTTTTAAAAAGGTTTGATGTCTGTGATCAATTTGAGGTGCCAAGCACCGGGAAAGTAGCTGGGAAATGAGTACTTCTGTCTATTTCAGGGGCCTCAGAAGGGGACAAGACTTAAAGTATAACCTACAGATGTGTAATATTATTTAGCTTTCCAATTTTCATATTAGATTACTTGGTTCCGCTAATGAAATCCTTGCTCATGGATTACACCAAAAAATCTAGATATACTGGTAAGACCTAAAGACTCTGCTGTCAAAATACAAATTAGATAATATAGAAAATAGCTTTTGTAAAAGTAGATTGTGTTCTAACATTCTGGTATTCATTTAGACATAAACTATATCTCTCGATGCCAGCAACCTGACTTAAAGCTATTAAATGCTACATTCCTTAGTGGAGAGTTAAGCACCTCTAGAAGAAGCTTCATCTCATTCATCTATTTATCTGCATTGACTGCAAAGTGAGCTTCAGTTTATTGTAACAGTTTCAGGCAATAAATTTTCATATACTACCATAAGCTAGATGGATTCCAGCCTCCCTGTCTAACCTCAGTAAAACTGTGTCAGATCATCTGCGATTCATATTCACATGAAGAACTTCTCAGGCTGCTGTAAGCTACAATTCAGGTAACTTTAGGAAGGACTGAGGTTGACCATTGGTGAATCAACCTAAAATAATTAAAAAAATTTATCTGTCCTGAATATATCTTAACCTGGAAACTTTGCACATCATTCTCCACAAATCTCAAAAACAGAGGATTCAACCTATGAAACTATAAAAACTCTGAATGCTAGAATATCTAGTAGCTCAGTGAGGATTATTCTGTGGTTCCATTCTTTAAATACACAGCTCTTTTATCATTCTCTTTTGCTATTCCTTTAGAGTTTGAGAGAGAGATCACTTAAGACATTCCAGTGATATTGATCCTATATCCACTTTAAGTCTTATATCTGGAGTTTTGCCAAACAAAATAGTGTGCTTCAGTGATCTCAAAGCCCATATCAAGCCTTTTATTGTAAAAGCAGGCACTTAAAAAAATCTTTAGTTTTCTTTGTTTCTTGGCCTGTCATAATATTGTTCTAAAGTTATATTCTGAAGCTGGACTGATCCTTAAAAACATTGTTACACAAGTAGAGTAAACGAGAGTTTAGATTGGTTCTAAGTACATGGTTCACTTGAGAAGAAAAAAAATTAGAGCTTTTACCCTACTTGTCTATCTCAAGCATCTAATCATTAATTTGCTTTGCTCATTGGGTGTCCACTTTCCATGCTATCCAACAGATCATTGCTGGTCTGGGATGGTTAGGCAGAAACTTTTGCCAGTTTGTATTGGGCTGCTGCTTGCACTTTCTCACTCTCTATTTTTTTTTTTCCCCTGGACTCCTTCTTTTTGGGAATCCTTAGCTTTCAACAACAGCTTTTCTTTCTGGAATACCAAGTGCCCAGTTTTTCCAGTCTGAATGATCTATGTGCAGAAGAAAAATGCATGGTCAGACTTCTGATTGGTGGTTCTGTGTCGTGTCTCTTTATTAACTGAGGGATTTAGGATGTGCAACTTTTGTCTTCTCCAGTTATTATAAAAATTTACAGGTAGCATGTACCATTTGCAGCTACCAGGTGGCTTCTAACAGCTAAAACAAATAACAAAAGAAAATGTGTATAACCATTTTAAAAATCTAGTAGACATAGAAGATAATGCACCCAAAATTTCTTTATAAAATGTTAGTGCATTCCTTCATATTTAAGGTAATTTATTTTGAAATGTTTTGAGAAATAACAGAAAGATTTTTCATTGTTCTTATATGTGAGTTTAGGATACCTTGCGTATATAATATCACAAAATCTTGGTGATAATAGTGCTATCCTGAAGGGAATAAAAATAAATTAAAATTGTTTAGTCTTCCGTTTCCAAGACAGCCTAGTATTACAGAATGAATACTTAGATCTCATTTTAGCATAGGCATAGTGATCTTCTGTTCTGGGTAACTTAGAAACACTTTCCATTATGAAATATTATTGGACCCTTTTTGGGGGGAAGCTTGTTTATCTACATTATTTGTAGAAAGCCTGACAGGGGAAAAGTTCTGGTGCCAGGAAAACACCAATGGTTGATGCCAGGAAATTTTCTTCAGATTTGACTGGGCAATAAACTATGGAGAATTGCTGTTTTCCTGTTGGGGCTTCCATTATTGCTTTTTGACTGGCAGCACACCAAAGCCACAGACAATCTAAGCATTGAACCCTGTTCCTCCTGCAGCCACAATAACATCCACTGCAGTAAGAAGTACTGGGGGTGTAACCTCAACCCTTTGATTTCCAGGGCAAAGATAGTGTGGTGATTTAATACCCTCCAGAAATGAAACTCCAAATAAGTCACTCCCTTTCTCCACGCCCCTTCCAGCAAGAGAGGGATGAAGCCAGAGAACATGAGTTAAGAATTTACTGAAAGCAATGGAATAAGAAATGCACAATAGCAGCATCAGTACTAATAAGAAAAGTATATGAAAAAGAGAAGGTGCTTTACATACACAAGGTAAGGTGTTCACCACCTCAGCTTTGGCCTCTGGGCCAAAGACAAGACGGCAGCCTTTCCCACATGGTTCCACATGTTCTCCACTGGTTTCCCCAGACAAAGACAAGATTGCAGGCATTCCCCACATCCAACCAGGACAGGTGATTATCATAGAAAGAGACATGGCTGATTACACAGATCTGGGAGGAATATCTAGAATGTCCTGCTTGAGGCCTCTTCAGTCCTGAAGATTAGCAGGGACATGAGGCAGACAAAAAATATGTAATAGGCAGGAAGCATTATGGCTCACTCTATTGGACAACTGACATGAATGAACGTGGATCTTTCATAGCATTTCATAAAGCATTTTATATTCCACTAAATTTTCCAAACCCAAAATTGAAATTGTACTTATGATTTTGCATTGTTTCTCAAGGAAAATACAGTATCGGATGGTGCCATGATTTACAAAAGAGATATCTATTTTCCAAAAGCCTTTTCTAGTGGCTGACACATCAGAGGCCAATCTTTCCCCACTACATGTTAGAACAACAGATCCTATACCTTCAGTCACAGTGATGAAGGTCAGTGGCAAGTGTCAAATCTGAACTGATGCTGCATATGAAAGAGAGGGGGCTTAGTACAGTTGCACAAGATAAAATTTTTCATGTTTACTTGTTCTTACTTATCTATGTTAGGATGGGCTGCTGAGATTGAATAAAGCCATTTATTAATTCAAAATTTTTTGAAATATCTATAGCTAAAGCACATTTGCTCCTGAAAGGACATAGGCATGTTTCTTAAATATTTTTTGTAACATTATTAATTTTCTCTATACTGTTTCATTGAGGTAGCTACAAGAAGGGCAAACGCAGGAGAATGATTAGCAGTAGCAGGCTTGGCAGGAAATGAAACATCTGCCTCAGTGGGGAATGGACAACAGCCTCTGCTTTACTGCTATTGATGAAATCCCATTGAGGTCAACATATGTGAGCTTTCAAATATTCAGACAGCTTACATTTATTACAGTTGTTCCAAATATGTTGTGACATGAAACAATTTCTGCGTTTTATCTTGTCCCACTTCTAATTTTTACTTGCAAGATACAAAGATCTACTTCATGCTGACCTTTTGTAAACTGAAGACTACCTATGGAGCAACTGGACAAACTAGTAGAATTGGTACTGTGGGATTTCACTGATTTGTATTTTGGAATGGATGCATTACAGAGATCCAAGTTTATTTCCACTATTTACCTCCCCTCTTTTTTATAAGAACAAACTATACAAAATGGTTACTGCCAATATCAGTAATTTCCTTTTCAAAAAAAGAGTTGCAAACATACAAAAAGCAGTTTTTATGAACCAGTTTTCATAGATTGTTTTGAAGAATGGTTTGAACATTTAAAGAGATGGTCTAATATTCTGAAAAATTTTAATATTTACAGTCACCTTTCCTTTTACAGAGTACAATAATTTAGGATGGCTATAGCATGAATTTCAGAAAATCAGATGGATTTGATTTAGGATATTTATTAAAGGGAATCCACCAATTATGTTAATAATGTGAATTACTAAATTTCATTTTACTTTTAGTGGGCTGGGATCAACATTATGCTTTTTATCTCTAAGTAATATTATTTATCCATGTAACGCATGCAAAAAAACAGAGGACAACTGTGGCAGCTCTCTTCACAGAGAGCAGCAGGCACAGACAACAGCAGGTACAAATCCTCCTAACTCAAGCTGATCAGTTGATGCCAATTGATAGGCAAACCTGAAACCTTACAAATAAGTGTTCATCTAAAGCTGTATTGAGAAGATGGTATTATGCTGAGCTGTACTGTTTGATTAAAGCCACTTTTCAGGAAGAGATTTAAATTTAAGTTTTAAATTTAAAAAAAATAGAAAAAAATGTGGTATGATTGATTAAATTAGAAGACAACAAAAGAGAAGGAATTTTCCATTTTTATTGGAATAACAAAAAGAGTGATGAAAACACATACTGTATGTGTTACAATTGCCTTCTATATTTAATATGACTTATGTCTCTTATCTTCTATTCTGAAATATTTGAATTGTAGAGTAATTTAATATTCTCCTACATGCAAATGAATGCACAGGGCTTTGTTAGAATGAAAGGGCTGACTAGGGTGTGGGCGTGACAGGAAGAACAGAGTGTCTAAAAATGATCATGTTAAAACTGCCCTGGGGGAAAGCAGCTTGAACTCATTTTAAGCATCAGGGAAGACTGGGATGAAAAGACCAAATCCCCTTCAGTGTCAAGAGAGTGCGTGCTCTGTCAAATTGTAATTTCAAATGTGAATTTTGGAATGCCAAGTAGTTGGAGTAGTTTAGTTTCTTGTCTCAAGTATGTGTGTACTGAGACAGGAACAAATAAGGGATATTAATTGTTAAACATTTGGACTTACTACCATATCTTGGAAATACTTCTCATAGCATACAAAAGGCCTATATGGTGATGCTGAACCACTGAAAACTGTACCTGAGAAAGAGAAACCCATCTCTAACTGCACTGCACACTGTAAGTGTGAATAGTTTTATTAACATTTAGTATAGGAAACACTAAGGTTTTCGAAGCATGTGTGCCGTATCAGAAAATGTCTACTTCAGGACTTAAAAAGACAGTTTTGATTTTGCTGATAACACATGCAAAGATGTCTCTGCTGACATTTATATTTACTTGATATGCAGAACTGCAACTGCACTTGCACTTATGTATACATAAAAGAAGCCTCAAGCAGGTCTGAATGCTATATATTGCCAGACATTTGTAAAAATATGTTTTGGCTTGATTTTCATTGTTAAGTGTGAAAATAGTACTGCAACATGCTACCCATCAACGATTGATTCCATGTTTTTAGGAATGAACCTTTTGCTTCTTGGTTTTCTGTTATGATGAGTCACTGTTATGATGAAAACCTCAGCCAAAAATTCAAACTCTTTCACCTAAAAGCCAGATAAGCTGAGAACTCCTTACAAAGCAATAAACCAACACAGCTTTACTGGTTGTAATGATCAATGCATGCTGAGGATACTGAAAACCTTGGAGGACTGTAAGATGGGGAGAACAGACCAGAGAGTTCTATTGTAATATGTGTTACACTCTTTTATATTTAGAAATATCTCATTATAACCTTAACTGTAAGCACAAGTTCTAACACAATACTATCCCTACTTGTAAAGTTGTGGCTTATATTGAGTGTAATGTATTCTTATTAGTCTTCACTCAATTTTTGTTTAACAAAGAACTTTTTCTTTAAAAGTCCACCAGAATTAGAAGTCAATAATTATGCTGCAGGAGATGCACCATTTACTGTGAACATAAATGCAGTGTGGGTTCATATATATACAAATGTGTATATATATATATAGGTTATAGGTATAGGTATATATACGTAATATACATATTCACCCTCAACAATTTTGCTGATGACAGCAAGCTGTGTGGTGTGATCATACTGCTGGTCCTGCAGGTGGCTCAGGGCAATCCCAAGCACAAGTAGAGGCTGGAAGAAGAGTGGATTGAGAGCAGCCATGCTGAGAAGGACTTGGCGGTGTTTGTGGAAAAAAAGCTCAATATGACTTGGCAACGTGCTCTTGCTCTTGGAAAGTCAGCTGTGTCCTGGACTGCATCACAAGAACTGTGACCAGCAGGTTGAGGGAGGTGATTCTGCTCCTCTACTCTGCTCCTGTGAGACCCCACCTGGAGTTCTGCATCCAGCTCTGGGGTCTGAGCACAAGACAGACGTGGACCTGTTGGACTGAGTCCAGAGAAGGCCACTAAGTTGATCACAGGGCTGGAGCACCTCTCCTACAAAGACAATTTGAGACAGCTAGAGCTATTTAGTCTGGAGAAAAGACTGGGGATATCAAGCAGATCCCTTGATTTGAGCAGGATGATGGGATTTCTGGGTACAGGAGTGCTGTCCATGATGGTCAGGGCTCCCCAAGGAGAGTTGACAAGGGAACAAAACAATGTTCTTACCACCCCAGCCAGAAGCAGGGCAGCTGAGGGCACCTGGGCAGCACCAGCCCCAGGCACCTCCCTGGGTGTGCAGGAGCACAGGGACAGGCCAGGACATGGGCCCAAGGCTGTGCCTGGAGCAGCAGAACTCATGCCTGGGCTTGATCCAGCAGGACCCCTGACCAGGCAGAGCCTGGACTGGAGGCTGGCCCTGCTGTGGCATCACTGGGGCGCGGGCTACTGGACCCGACGGACTGGTATGGAGAGCTTTGATGTGGGCAGGATGAGGTGAGGCCTGGGGGCAAGATTGCTGTCCATGATGGTCAGGGCTGCTGGTGCCCTTGGGGATCCAGAGTACTGCTACAGAAGCAGCAATTCATTATAGGATTTATTCCTGAAAATTCTTATGTCTTCCTTTCTGGGATTGCACATGCCTCACCAATAACCACTGAGATGTAGGCCTGCAATTTCCAGAAATGAAATACATATTGATCTGAAAACACAGTGAAAACACTCTCATTTGTTTGACTTGGCAGAGACTGATCAGCATAAATGTCCTGAGTCACTGCTTACCTATGCTGAATATCACCTCTGTCTGCTTAAAAAGCTTGCTAGCATCATAACTATTTTATGAAAAGTTAAACATTTTGTTTGGAAATCTCTAGGTTGCTAGCACCCTGTGCTGCCAGGAGACTGTTCATCCTGTTAGACTGTGGGAAGGGTTTGGGGCAGAGGAGCAGCTTCTTGCAGCAGGACAGGGGTGCAGGGATTGGGCCATGCTTGTTGCTAGTTAGCATGGGGTCAGTGTCCAAGTGCACATGGTGATCACCAGCCAGCTGCCCTCTGCTCCAAAGAATGGCCTTGGCTGCTTCAATGTACTAGAAGTGGTAGAGTTACACAGCCTATTTATCTCCTTTACTCTAAACTATCATCTCTTATTCCCTTCATACAAATGCAAACGACCAGACATTCACCATTTTCAAGTGTTTATGAAATTGAAATTGAGCAACTTTAAGAGTTTTTGTTATGTTCAAATAGCTTTGTGTGTGATGCTTTCTCTACCTATTGGAGGACAAGCGGTAGGCTCTGTCTTTGAAACTGCTGCGATGTGTTGTTAAAGTGCTCCTGAAGTCCAGGAACATGACTGTTCCTTGCTGTATGACAAGAAGGGAAGATTATTGTTAATCCACATGAATTTCTGCTTTTCATTTGCAAAAATATGTACCTGCTGCACATACCAGATCACTGAGTCTGAACTTTAAAGACTTAATAGTGGCTCATCCTCTGAACCGTTTAATATTAGAATTTTTAAATTGTCCCTTTACTTTGGTTTGAATATGCACTTGTTCTGGCCTTGACAGAAAACAACACAGAGTTTTTTAACTATCAAAAAGATAATTTTTAATTTTTGAAGTTAAAATAAATAGTTGTACATACAGCCAGATTTTTTTTTTGTTTTCTGAGTTGCTTAAATCTGGGTTTTAGAGACAAATTATTTTATTAGTTAAGCTACAGGGTAAAAAATCTCAATTAATCAGTTGAGCTAAATTAGGAAAGACATATGTAATAGTGTTTGAGGTTTCACTGTGCATGTTGCTTTCAAATGAGGTACTCTAATCACAAATCACAAATGTGTACAAAATGGAATAATCACATTAAGGAATCAGAATACCATAACTTGGCATTTTCTTATTTAAATGCATGGTGAATGTCAGACACAGTAAAATACATTGCAGCTTCTTGATAAATAATTTTACCTTTCCTAGCAATTATTATGCACAGGAATTCAAGAATGAATAGAAATCAATAGTTCTGTTGTATCCTTTGAATAACCAAGATGGATGAGAATGTGGTGACAGTCTGTCTAGGCAACAAAAGACGTGTCTTCAGTGGGTAACAGAATACATATCACAATGTTTTCCTCTGTGGGTTTAATCAAGTACATTTCTTTATTGAGTTTGGTAATGTTACACATATTTTTGAGAAATTTTTTCAACATGCTGTTAGTTTTTCTATCATTTTTATATAATTCAAAACATTGAAGGTATTTATTTTATTATTATCCTAAATTGTTGACTCATTTTCTTCTACATATGTCCTGTCTTCTGACAACCTTTCTTGTCCATGAATACCAGGATTAAATTGTCTCATAGCACATACTCAAAATGTAAATAAGAAAATATAAATATCTCCAAGAATTTTAGGTTTTAAACAGTGGAAATTTTTAGTTTTAATCTTGCAATAATAAAATCAAGTAATATTCAGCCTCTTAGTGTGCTGACCTATGGTGGTAATTCTGAAGTTCTGAGAGTATAGACACCTGTCAGTTCTGTCAGTTCTAATGCTTTCTGCCCTTTTTGGAGCCTCAACTGTGAGAGTCAGCCAACCATCTTAACTATTTAGGAATATTCAGTTTCACAGATAAAAGTTGAGGTGACAATTTTCTTTTCTTCTGGGCAGTTTTGGAAGGTGTATCATACCTCAAGCTGAAGCTGATTTCTTGCTTTACCAGAAGGGGAATCAGGAGGTAAGTAGGAAGGTGGGAAGTGGGTTTGCTGCCAAAAATGCCTTTGCTGTAGTCCATAAAAGTTGTCTCGCTCAGTTTAGGCTTTGTGTGGGCCATGGTGTGCTGCACTTTGAGAAAGACATAGTTTAACTGAAAAATCTAGAGAGTGCTGTGATTTATAAAACAGGATTTCTGGGGAAAACAAAGGGAGTGCAATTCTGAAGATCTAGGAAACAAGGCTGGGAGAGGGAGTAACTTCCCAACCTTGTTTGTGGAGAGCAGTAATAGAACTAATGGACTTGAAGTTTTCATTACAAAAATTTCAGTTTGAAATTGAGAAAATAAATTGAATTTGGGCTGCAGTGGGACTCTATGAGCAGAGGCCAGACCTGGGCAGGATTTGGTTGGTTCCAGCTGCCACAGGGCAAGGCTGAGCCCAAGGATGAGGTGATGACATCTCGGGAAAATGTATTTAAGACATTAAAACCACTGAGAAGTGGGGAATAACAAAGAGAAGATGGTGCTCCAGGCACCATCCCCAGAGCACAGATTCCCCTGCAGGCTGGGAAAGAGCTCTCACTGGAGCAGGTGGGTATCTCTGAAGGGGCTTGTGGAAATCCCACTTTTGGGCAGGGCTAAAGTGGAAAGAGGAAGTGGCAAGAGAGAAACCACAATGTACTGACCGTAATGCCCATCCCCTGTGCTGCTCAGTGGGGTGAGGTTTGTACAGGAGTCTGTGATGAAGGACTGAAACAGACCCTTGGAAAAGGGTGAGGAAAGATGTTGTTATAATCTTTATATTTTTTTCTTTTTTTTTTCTCACTACCTGAATCTATTTTAACTGGCAATAAAATGAATTACTTTCGCTGAAGTCAAGTCTGTGTTGCCCCCAAGAGTAACTGGTAAGTGATTTCCCTGTCTTACCTCAACCCATGACCTTTCTCATCCAATTTTCTTCTTTCCCCCTGCTGAGTCAGTGAGCAAGTGGGTAGGCATTTTACTGTCATGCAAGGCTAGCCCACCACAAGAACAGGTAAACAAACTTGCTGTAATGCAGGAGTGAAAATGGTAAAAGGGAATGCCCAAGGGGCTTTGGCAAGGGCTCATCTAAGATCTTTGAAAGAAGGTTAAACCAACATCTACCAGAACAAGCTAGTGGCATTAATCCTCTCTCATACCGAGCAAAACAATACCTCAGAATTCTGTATGTTACTTTGCTGTGATCTGGTAGTGAAATATTCACAATATATATATAAATTTCTTATCAGATTTTTTTTTGAGCAAGGAAAAGATTTTTTTTTTCTTATGATGCATACTAAAGATCTTTTAGATAAGACAGCCAATCTAAAAAGCAGAGTTCCATAAAATGTTGTAAAGGCTCAATTGAAATCAGTCACACCGAACTACAGCGTAGAAGTGTATGGAAACACTATTCTTTTACATTTATAATCTGATTTCTTTAAATACCAAGAGGCTGCACACTTAATAAACAAAAACCTTAAATCTGTTTCAGCAGATATCCTGCTACCTTGTAATTTTATTCTTCCTACATAATTTAGGAAATTTAAGCTGAAAAATATAAGGATACTGGAATAGTGATAGAAATATAAAATCCAAGTAGAGAAAAATTACCAAAAAAAAAGCTTGGATTGTTCCATTTGACATGACAGCTGAAAGAGCTTGCTGAGCTGATCATTCTTAATAAATAACATATGTGGTTAAACATAAGAGCAAAAAATGAGTCATTAAAAGTAAAATATAGCTTTAGCCTAGGAAATAGGCAACAATAACTCACAAATATTAATGATACATCCATTTGTGATGAAGATAAGAAGAAAAGTTTTAACTGTTAGAAGAGTGACAATGTCCAAGTATTTAATTTGTAACTTGCAACAGATCATGTGGTCTGTGCCTGTAAGACTTAAATTGATTTACTTTGCTTAGATATTTAGAATAATTTGCAATCAAAACATATATCTCTGCAACACTAATCAGAGATATTGAAAATCATAATTTTTAAAAAAATATGTGAAATTGAAAGTTTGATAAATTGCATAGATGGACAGGAAGTACGTTTCATAGATTCTGAAGAAAGACACTCCGTCTGTTTTGCTGTCTACTGAGATGTTATGATCTATTACAAAAGAGAAACTTTGCCCATTAAGAAGATGAAATATACCTACTGCATTACTTCCAATTATTACTTTGATATAAATATTTATAAAGCTGGACATTTTCCTGCATGAATTAGATGTAAATCATCAGATCATAGCTTAGCTGGATAACAGATATTTAGATAAGGGTATTTTTTATAAAGGAAGTGGATTTTTAAGCAAAATTTTTAATAATCATTCCTTATTTTGTGTTTTGTTAGCTGTTCATGGTTGAATACCAAATTTGTAAAATATAACAGCAGATAAAAATAATGTAATAACTTTGGGTGAAATAAATCTCAGAATAAATCTTTTTCTTTAATTGGAAAAATAAAAAGTCTACATGAGCCCACAGCAAGGTTTCAGAAGAACTTTACTCTTTTCATGTACAGATAATTACAAGTTTGATTATTATTGATAAAGAAGAGCTTTATCAAGTTTATTCCAGAAGAGCTGTGAGTTCATCAATTAACCACAACACAATCTAAGCTTGTTAAATTTGAGTAATACAAATTTATTTGAATAGTTTAATTGAGTGATAATCTTTCCAAATTAGTAGCATTTCAAAGATAATATTTCCAAATTAGTAACATTTCAAATATGGTAGCTGAAATGAAGATGTTCTTCTAAAATGTCATTCAAACCATGTAGGCAGTCTTTCAAAAGTCATAGACAAATCACTTCTTATATTTAAAAGGAAAAAATTAATTCAGAATAACTATGTGATTTATTCTTGGTATCTGCATAGCTGTTCTCCTCAAATATTCTCACTCTGTTCTTCTCTGGCTGCAATTACAACTGCACAATACCTTTTTTTTCCCTTGCTAAATATGTTATCACAGAGGCACTACCATCGTTTATGATTGGCCACCTTGGCCAGTGGCCTGTCTGGGTTGGCAGCTGCCAGGGATTGTCTCTGTTGCACATGGAGGAAGCTTCTGGCAACTCTTGCAGATGCCACCTCTGTAGCCCCCTGGCTACCAGAGCTTGGCCAAACAAACCCAATACCCCAGTATAGGTGAATCTGTTACATGGATGTCGTAGATTATGGTGAGGGTGCTACCTCTGAACTTCTCCTTTACCATGATAAGCTGGCCTATGCATGCTGTCTCCATGCATGTTTACTACATGTCTCCAAACATCCATGTCTGCTTAAAATACAGACTTTTCATGCAGGTTTGAAGTTTAATTCAATCAGGCTTTGACACAGAAAGATATAAAGCTATTAGAGAGCATCCCAAAAAGGGCAACAAAGACAGTGAAGGGCCTCAAAGGGAAGCCATATGAGGAGTGGCTGAGGTCACTTGGACAGTTTAGCCTGGAGCAGAGGAGTCTGAGTGAGACCGCTTGCAGTTACAACTTCTTCATGAGGGGAGGAGCAGGGGCAGACACTGATTCCTTCTCTGTGGTGTCCAGTGACAGGATCTGAGGGAATGGCCAGAAGGTTTGTCAGGGGAGATTTATTCTAGATATCAGGACAAGCTTTTTCATTCAGAGGGTGGCTAGGCACTGAACAGGCTCCCCAGGGAAGTAGTCACAGCACCAAGCCCGACAGAGTTCAACAAGCATTTGGACAATACTTTCAGGCATGTAGTGTGAGCCTTGTGTCCTGTGTACAACTTGGACTTGATGATCCTTGTGGGTCATTTCCAATTTAGAATATTCTATGGGTCTATGATTAAATGAGAGAGTTCAAGGAGGTAGTAAATATGGAATCATAGCCACAAAAGATCAAAACCTTGTGCTGCAGTCCTTAAATCTATGGCTAAAAGAGTTGTATTGTACAGCTGAGAAACACGGTGTTACTTTATTCAAACTCTTACGATCCACAGGAGAACCGAAAGACTGAACAGATGATGAAAACCTACTTAGAACAACTAACTTAGAATGGCACAAGATAAGTACAGAGATTGTTTTAGAAAAATCTCCCATGCATGTCCTGTTGGAATCATGATCCTCCAAAAATGTATATACCGTCAATATGCCATTCCAGTTTTGTATCCATATCAAATTCTTGGTTATGGAATGGGCAAATTAGAGAAAATAACAGTTGCAGGTCATTGAGAGTAACTGTAAAGTAGAGTTCTCTGGGTATCAGAAGTCACACTGTTTGAAACTAAGAAATTACTGTTTTGAGGTAAATTATCTTAGATTATCTTACAAGTACACAGACATTCATGTCATGTCACATGGACTATACACTGCAGGGTGAGGATACAAAATCAACCAGAATCACTGCTGAAGACAGAGATGTCTTGGTGGCTCGTCCTATGTTAAGCAATCGTGTGTTTTGACTGATGCATGAAAAAGTGCAGGTATAAGCTGTGCATTCATGACATTAATGAAATCAACAGGCTTTCTTGTCGTCAGTGTAAATCTAATACTGTCTAGTTTTCTGCCTTTTCAGCATGTGACATTGCTATTTCTAATCAAGAAAAAGCTGAAGGTTAGAAACTGATGAGAAGGGAACACTGTTATTACTGTGTTTTCTATGAGTCATGGAAGATTTCATGAGCTCTCTCAGAAAACTGCAGGAATACGTATGTCACCTGCATGTCTTTTAAAGTCAGTTTATCAGTGAACTCTGGGCCAAATGGCATTGAACTGACTTCAACAAGTTTCTGCCTTGTGAAGTGTTCCTGCTTCAACAAGGAGTATGGAGATGATCTCTTCAATGTGGACTATTACAGAGTTGCATCTTATGTCACGGACATTCAGTCGGTGACTGGATTGACAGAATCTAAAGGATCTCAAAGGAGCATCTGTGAGATAATTGAGATGAATTACTTCTTGTTACATAGTTTTCCACTTACAAGGAGATCTTAGATCATAACCTTTAATCAAGGGAAGGTAATAAGATTTTTGGTTAATGGTGCACTTACACAATGAATATATATTTTGATTCCTAATAAGATCTCTTATCAGCAGATATACAAAGCTTGAGTACTGTTACACAAAAATACATGGGAGGTCTTGTCATTAAGAATATAATTAATATTACTATGTTACTAGTATAGTTTAGCAAAGGTCCTAATTTCTAAACAAAATCTGCATAAGTTCTTTTTAAAAGCCAGAATTAGAATTTTTTACCTCATGTGTTAGCATGCTTACATATCAAACTTTTGATCCACTGATTACCTATGTGAAAAAAAGGTCCTATAAGGGAAAATAAAAAAAACTGAGCAGCATTGTCTTAGCAGAAAAGGGGAAAAACCATGATGAATGTCTCTCTGTAGGCCACTTGAAAATTAAAGATTGATTAATGAATTTTAAGATCAAAAGGTATTAGTATAACCATTTATTTTTTTTTTTAGTGAGATTTACATGCTTGTATTTGTGTCTTACATATTTTCACTCAAAATTTTCAAAGGTCAAATAAAAGGCCTTCTATCCTTATATTATTTACAGAATTACAATTTTAGCTTATGATAACATAGAGTTTCACTGTGCAAGAGATAGTGGAATGAAATGGGGAGGGGGCAGAACAAATTACTTTCTTAGAGCTGGCTAATGCTGTTTTTTGCCCTTTTCTTCCCATTTAGTTTGAGATGTCAAGACATCTCTGTGAGCCTAAGCAAATGAATATAAACTTACACTGTAATCTTCCTTAATGAAGAAAATCCTACAGGCCCTTAAGTATGCACCAACACATTTCCTGAAAACATCAAGTTAACAGAAGAATATGGGTAGTAATTAGGGTTTTCTCTGTTGCAAAGTGAAGGAATAAAAGGAATTGAAGTATCATGCCAAACCTATAGTGGTTGAACTAAAATTTAGTTGCTGCTGAATTGACATCTAATGACAAATTCATGAAGTACTATTAGCCATTAATAAGACAGATTTGTTGTAGGAAGAATGTAGGTGCAGTCACATAGAAAGAAAATTATTTTAAAGTAAAAAGAAATTTTATCTCCCAAATTCTAGCTTCTTGAAAAGCTTCAAGCATTCAGATACAGCCATCATAATATTTATTATGCAGAAAAAATTGGATCTACTGATTTTAAAATCCAGTTACAATATTTGTAAAAGATTTAGAAGCTGTTTTTTAAAAGTCACATTCTGTGGTAAGCAGGTTTGTTGGATTCACAGGAAAAATACTGGAAATGAGTAGCTCTCTGGAAATATAAAATTAAATTTCTCTGTAAAATTCAAGTACGTGTTTGTTAGATTCCAAGAGATTGTATCATTCTGTAAAATAAAGCAATTGACATGTACATCAAAATTCAGCAGTACTTGCAACTTAACGGGCATTTTCTAATAAATTACTATTTCAGTTGTGTAGTGCAAGAGTGAGTTTCTGTAACATCTTGTAGAACTAAAACAAGTTCAAATGTTTAAATATATCCATTGCATCTCAAATTCTCAACTGAAAATCATGGTGAGATATTTTAAAGGGCAGTGATGAAAGTGGGTATTTGTAACACATTTCTAGTTTTGTGGCAAATAAATCAATACTGCAAAAAAGCTTTAGCTATCTCTTCCCAAGACCTACCTTTGCCATTGAAAAGAGTCTGTGTTTTCCAGTTAATATCCCAAACTATAGGTAAAAGGATGATTTCTTGGAAGCCTCAAAGAACATTCTAAGGTGGACTCCCATTAAGAGTCACTTAGGTCTCAACAGCTCCAGTGGATGATTGGAAGTCCTATTTCTCCTATAATTTGTCTTTTTCATGGCAAGATGTGTATGTTAATTTGGAAATTCTCCATTAGGCCACATTTGTGGTCTTTTTCTTTCTATCTCTTATTTGAATCAATTCCTTAATAACTTTAGGATTTTCTATTTGATTTTTTCCCTGGCCTATTTTTCTTAGGGNTTTTTTTTTTTTTTTTTTTTTTTGGTAATTAAATTGAAAAAAATCAATAGATGGAAAATGTGATTTCTGGTTAGCATAGCTGCTAACAGATAATTTATTTTAAGGTCTTCAGATATGTGTGATATGACTTAGCTTCACTACTTTACAGTTTAAAGATCCCAGTCAAACCTAATAATACTCAAGGTTAATCTTTCTGAATAAAATCCAAGAAATGGAATTTAAATGGCATTTAAGTGAAAGGGCTTTTTTTCCCCCCATAAATACAGAATGCTTGCTGCTTTGATTTAATATGCATTTCGGGTTTTGAATATCAAGTTTGAATTGAATGACAACTGCGCGTTCTGCTTCTGCTCAGCTCAGCACGTAAAGCTATTTATGGTTTAGAAAGGAGCTCTGCTCTGCTTAGTAGTTTTTCTCAGATACTACTTAGCACAAGTCACAGGATCAGACACTGAACACCATGGCAACATCCCAATTTTTAAAAATTCAATAATTTAGGGGCAAACACACATCCAAAGGAGACTCAGCCTTATGAAAACACACAACCTCTGTCTGCTACCTCTTAGCTATCTACATTGAAAGAATCTAGATGCTATTTTCTTGCAAAGAAAATTGTTCACTACTGATGAGATTTGGCTGATGTGTAGCAGGAGAGAAATTGAAAGGAAGAATGGCTAAAGTCTGTTCACACAAAATCATGCCTGGGAGATAAGACCTAGGTCACATCTTTTCCTAAGAAGTTTTTCAGTAAAATACAGACTCAGTATTGGAATCACAAAGTGGTTTCCCAGGTAATATGTCCATTACACTGTAAACTGGTGTTCTCATTTCTGTTCTCACACTAGCCACTGAAAAGGAAATTTACTCTGTTGACACTATTTGGAAACATCTGTTTTTCTGTGGTTCACATAAGACACCAGCACTCCTATTCCATGTTCCTGTTTTCCCTATTCCATGCATGAGGTCAGTGACAGTCAGGAAAATGCCATAGGCAATGTAATTTTTCGCATTGAAATGTCTAGCAGACAAGCATTCACAGTCACAAAAGGAATTTGAACTTTGAGCTGGGAAATGTATTAATTTTCCCAAGAAATGCGAGAAACCATCAAGCAAATCTCTGGCAACAAGATTGTCTTCAAAATTGATCTTAAAATTTTGATTTTACACTTTCTCCTCAGAAGAGCTCCTGATGGGGAGTTTAAGAGATTAGGCAAGGAATACAGGCTGCTGGTTGCCTTTGAGCCCTATGGTTTGCATTAATGATTCCATGGAGTTCTGACAAAATTGCATTTCATAAACTTAACATTAACAAATACTGTGGTTATTGGAACACACTATATATATAAACTATGGAAAAAATACGGAAAACAGGAATCGTAGACTCATGCTCAAACATTTATAGAACTAAATATTTTTTTTAGTATGGGTAACCATTTCAGTGGCTGGATTACTGTACCAAACATTAGGCATCATTGAACGAAATTTCACCAAATTCTTTAGAGGCACCAAGACCCAGAGTTTATGAATCTCAGTTGGCCTTAGAAGGCAGATACAGAGAAAGATGTGTGTCCTTGGCATGCATGGAATGGAGTTTTAAATATCTGAGCAAATTTAATGAAAAATTCAGACATTAAGGGCATTTAAATATTATGTTGGATTTAACCCCAGGTGCATAAGTGGTGGCTATGTCCTACAGGGGATTCAACTTTATTGACTGTATTATGAGTGGCAGATTCTATAGAAGATAAAACAAATTCTTTCTAACTTAAGGATTCCAAGGTTGTGGAAGATATAAATGAATGCATAATTATTAAATATTTGCTTGGCTGGGATCCATCTACATTTATAGTGTTTAGATACCATTCTGTATATGAAGGAGTGGTATTCATGATGCAGTGAATGTACTGATGGGAAAAATAATTTCAAATCAGAAACTTGTTGACTATGCTGTCAGTTAAACTGTCCATATGTATTGTTAAATATGAAATTATAACTTTAATTTTCTATAATACCTGCTAATATTATTTCATTCTTACTGATGGAAGACACTAAAATAGCTCATAATATCTGCCAAGGTAAAATTCTGAATTGTAGAAAACCTATCTTGTTTAGAGTCATTTTGGCCAGCACTTATTTCCTAATTAGTTTATTCACTTGGACTTTTGCTTTATTTAATCCTGACACTGCATCTTTATAGGGTAACTGTGCACAAAATGAATCAATTTCAGATGCTTTACTTATGTTCCTTGGAAAATCTTGAAATCCCTGCATAAATTGTCTTACACTGAATACATCACTTTGCTGGTATTTTTATGCTTGAAAGCGTAATCTTTCAAACATACTAAATTTATGCTAAAGAAATGCAAGTGGAGTTTTCTTGTAATCAGTAAAACTCAGAATGTGAAGCAATATTTTCATAATTTTACTATGTAGAAAACGTATAGATGTACCTAAGTACTGATAATTTAATTTTTACATTAAATTTTCATTTACAGAACATTATATTCTCATGGATTTGACTGAATGCCTTCTAGTTTTTCAAAAATATTATTCTTAAAAGCAATTGTTTGATACAAAAGTATGAACACTGATATGTTAACATGGATTTGACTGTTGCAAATCAATACGAATATACTACAATTCAAGTAGGAGTATAGGTAGTAGTCATATTATACTCTCAGCTGGGTCATGAAATCAAGATGAATCTGTTCCTTGCAAGAATAATTTCACACAGTGAACCAGATGCTTTGAATTGGTTTATGAATCAAAGACTGACCATCTTCTCCCAAGCTTTTGACATAATGCAGGAAACCTTATCACATGAAACTCTTGACATTAGTTGTGAACAGAACAGAAAAGGAAAAAAAGATCTATTATTTCAACAAGAAATAAAAATAATAAATCTTATTTTTACTACCAAACAATGCATAAAAAGAATTTTGGGTTTTGAAAGATTTGTTAAAAATAAATGAGATTTGAAGGAATAAATTTTTACACTTCTACTCAGTGACAGAAGTCCAAAATGAAAATATGTGGGGTTTCAGGGATTTTTAAAAAATAAATAGGTTAATAGATATATCAGATATCTTATATTTTATGTCAATTAATTGACATACAAGAGAGGTATCTGTGATACTGCATATTTTTGATGGATCTGCAGCAAGAGGTTGATGTTTTAATCCCTCCAAGATACATAGCACATTCCAAGTTCATTTCCAGGACTAACATTTTGAGACACAGCTGCAAACAAATTCCAGTTTCAACTGGAGTCAGTGGCAAAACTCCCACTGACAGGGTTTCAGCCTTCACAGTTATCTGTCTGGGCTAATCTTAGTTGCCTAAAGTGGTAACAGCAAAAAAGTGGAAGCCTATTTTCAACAAAATTTTTTCAATATTCTAATTTGTTGTTCTCTCAGTTCTGGTAAATATATGAGAAATATAAAGTGGGAGTCCAGCACAAAATTGTATGTCCCATCCCTGTCAACGTGTTCCTGCTTGTCACTTGAATGATGGATTATTTCACAACACCTTTTGATTCACTGAGGAAGAAGGGTAATGATGCAGAATCTAGCAAAGATATAACAGGCTGGTGACATACATTTGCAGTATCAGGACTGCAAAAGCAGGCTTACTCTCCCTCTAGATCAAGGCAACAATGAAAATTGCACAAACATGGAAATTGCTGTGGACACTAGCAAATGGAAAAAATGAAAGTTTTATCATGTTCAACAGATGTTTCTCTCATGATAAAGAAAAGAAATGGTAGAAGGTTTAGCTTGGCTAATCTGAAGGTAATCTGAAGGAAAAAAAAAAGACATTAATAAATATAAATAAACAAATAAATAAAATGTCTGCTTTAGCTATAAATATCTCTATGTGCAATTGTACTCTTTGCAGGGTACAGGATGTTTGTGAGCCACTGCTATTATAATATTAGAGACAAAAAGATCAGAAAAGTGTCAATAAGAAAGGCAGCTGCTGCCCTGAAGAGATTCAAAAGCCCTTTGGACAACAGTGAATAAAGAGCAGCCATCTACAAATGAACAACCCTGTAAACAAGGCAACACACTTACATAAGAATTGTAGAAAAAAACCCACTAAACCAGTAGAATAAGGAGAGAAATATAAAAAATTTTACACAATAAAGAAAGAACTGAAAATTATTATTTTACGGATGACTTTACTCTGACAATTTAGGTTGTGCCTTATATTTCTCAAATGCCCTGATCTAATAATTTATCCTCCAAAATACTATGCTTCACCTATGAATTGCAGAGAACAAATTAGTTTTTCTCCAGAAACCTTCTTTGTAGCTGATCTTGACAATTATCAATCAAGAGAGGAAGAAAAGCATAACTGCAGCTTTAATTTGTCCATTTTTTCCAAATGTTGTGTCATTAAAGATTGCCTTTTTCTTTATTTTTTTTTTTTTTTTTTTTTTTTACTTGTAAATTCTCTGTATTTTGTGGACATTTTCCTTGCATAACTATATTTACAGCAGAATGCAGTTTCCTCTGGATAGTTTTGCCAGACATGCAATGAAAATTCCTATGTATTTTTTTTCCAGATTGGGATGTTTTTGAATTCATACTATGTAAGAGAAGGCATCCATAACTTTTTTTCTTGTAGAAGTTTTAATCTACTTGTTGAAAACTGGGGGGGAGAAAGAAAGCAAGTCATGATAATTTTTTACTATTTTCTTTTTCATTGGTCTCATTATTTTCTAGGATTGTTATCTAAAAAGCAAAATTTATGGAGTTTTAGAGATTTATAAGAAAATTTATTACTTTAATACTCTTGGACTTTATCTGGAAGCTAAAATTTGACTGGTGTACATGGTTGGTTTTAAAACATTCACAGTCAATTTTAACTCTTGTGTTATGTTTTGACAACCAAACAGCAAAACCTCAGCAGGAGCAACTCCTGGTTTTATTGAAATCAACAGACAGAAACTATAAATAATTGTTTGTGTCCTGCTGCTAATACCAATTGTCTAGCATCACACAGACACTACTGAAAACAAGTACAGGGTATTGTATAAGAGATTCAGAGGTTTGAGCTACACACAAAATATACAAGTTTGAATATACCAATGACATAAATTTTGTCTTACATGCTTTTCAGGGTCAGCAGAATTTATGATGCTCAAAGGCCCTTCTATTAAGAATATTTCATATTTTTATTTTTCTGTGCTCAGTAGCAACAGTAGACAATGTCCAGCATGCATTTCAAAAGCAGTCATTGTGATATCAAAGCTTAAATACAGTTATAAACTCTGAGATACTCTGGCACGGTGCAGCCAGGAAGTGAAATTTCATCTGGAAGAGGAGCTTAATATTCACACATCACACAAACCACAAAGAGTATCTCAAGCCTCTGCTGAACTATGAAAGGAAAGGGAAATATGTCAATTGTGCTGAAAGATATTCTCTACAATTTTACATGTTCACTACCTTTTGTTCTGTGAGGAAGTGAAATATCAGACCAGAAGCTCAGTGCCTAGGAAACCTGGCTGTTTTCCTCCTCCATTTTCATTTGGTAAGTAAATGCCTATCTTTGCACCCACTCAGACAAGACACTGTGCAGTGAGGATAACTGTTGTATCATGGAGTCTGTTAGCACAGCTTGTAGATGCTTCACCTAAATAAATACACTGTGCTGCTAATTGTGTTGAATACTTGAAGTAGATATGTCTTCATTCCAAAGAGATGACCAGTGGTCATCAAAGATAATGACTCCTCTTAGTCATCACTGAAGTCAACACAATGAATGAGCATTTCAGAAAATAAAACTGAGTAAGAAATTGAAAGTACTTGAAGTTTCTTGTTACTGGTGAGAACTCTTACATACAATTTTTATTTTTTCCCCATATTACTAAAATCTATGTCTATGCAGGCTGTGTCTTAAATTTGCTGTCATTGTCTTTGGCACAGAAATGATTGAGAGAGTTAGAATAGATTTAAGCTATTTTTACAGTCTACTAGATGGTGTAGTCATTAAACCAACTTAATTTATGGTCACCATCCAGATTTCCATGTCTGTTCTCAAAGACATTTCAATACTCAAGTTTCTGACTTGATGCTGTGAGAGCATTTTAATACTCTTTAGTATATTTTTCTATTGCAAAGATGGGGCTCTGTCATATCAAAATGGCACTACTTTTACAGCTATCAGAAAGTAAATAACTAAATTCATTCTTACAGAAAAAAATTCACTGAGAACCTGACATTGACTTTAACAATCAATATGACTAACTTCAGTAAACTCAGCAGTGTCACAAAAACCTGGTTGTTTCTTTTCAAAACCATGATAATACAAACAAGGTTGAGATCCAGCCTCAATCCAACGTAATCCATGCTCTCTGGATGACACTGTAAAAAGATGCTACTTCTTAAAAAAAAATTTAGCAATTTTTTTTTGGTTAAATGTTGGCTTCATACCTCACTGTGCTTCTTGAAAAACATTTCTGAGTTCAGCTCCTTGAACAACGTTCAGTGATTCATTTTATGATCTTTTCAGCTGCAAGGATTAGGACTGTAAGGTACTGTTCAAGACCTTGGAATCCAGACTGTACAGAAGAGCAGTGCTCATAAGAAAGAGGAGATTCAAGGAAAACTTCTGGAACTCCTAAGAACTTAACAGGGGAGGAAAAACCAGGATGAAAAACCTGATATATGGTGACAACAACTTACCTTCGTATTCTTAATCAGAATCACTGCCAGAGGCAGTATGTCTGAGCCAAACGAACATAAATGCTGTGTATTTCTTAGACAGAAGATCTATTGTTTAATTTCTAATAAGTCAACCTCTGCTTTTTTGCTCTGCAAATCAATGTTTTATCACTTCCAGGATTTTGCTGGCAATAGATATTCTATTACTCTGGTCAGGCTACAAATCTAGGGATTCATTCCATACACTTCTTTCTAAGAGTTATCCTATATATATAATGGAATGTGCTGCACATTGACAGCTCTCTTGATGCTATATTCCACTCAAATCATCTCTGAAAACTCATTTCTATTTCTTGGTGCTTTATATCCAGAAAATAACCAGCTAAAATCTGCAGTGATTGGAGGTAGCAATCCACAGAACCCACACACAGGCCATGACCTGCCACTGCTGCACTTTTCAGGGGGGTTTCATTACCTGGATGTTCAGTTTCTTTTACACGGTGAGTTCTCCAGGCCAGGACACGTTGTTAAATTTGTAACTTGTGGTCACCAGGAGAAAATGAAAAAAGGAGCAGCTGACTGGAAATAAGTGTCAGTGTTCTGTTAAAAAACAAATTAGCCTGTAACCAGGCAAGTTACAAGTACTGGATGTGTCTCTGTTCTTTGGCTTTTAAATAAAGCTGGTAACAATCTTTCCCCTCTCATCTTTCCCCTTTACTCACACTTCTAGGGACGAGAATTGTTTCTTCTGTACTCCTCAAAATCACTTGTCAGAATTGTGTTGGTATTATGCTTGGGACTTCTGAAATGCATTGTTTCATAAAAAAAACCCAAAAAATTTCTACAACAGTTTTCTTCCTGAGTAGTCAATTATTTGACAGTTTTCATCTTCAATTTTACACTAAAGCCTCTTCCTGTTCTTCACTCTCTTCTTTCTTTTGGGCTACTGATTTAATTTTTAACTAAGATTTTAAACTGGGAAAGGCTTGTATATGTATTGTATATATATTTAATTTTATGTATTTGAGAAGCATCAGCAGAGCTAGTTTGCAATCGAGTGATAAAGGTTCAGCTTCTTGTCACAGGCTGAAGGCAAACAGTAATGCAGTAAGGCTGAAAGAGACACAGGTGTGTCCAATTCAAGAAAAATTTTCCATTTCTTCTTATTCCTGTAAAGAAGGTGTTTAAATAGTACTCAAAATTACAACTAAGCTAATAGCAAATACTATGATATGAAAGAGAATAGGCGTTTTTAGGCATTTAAAACTTTATAAATCAATATTTATTTTGACAAGAATTCAGGAGAACAACTCCATGAAATTAAGGTTCTGAGTTCAGCTCTTTGAACAACATTCAGTAATTTATTTTAAGATCTTTTCAGCTGCAAGAATTAGAACTGCAAGGTACTATTCAAGACCTTAGAGGCCAGAGAGTACAGAATAATAGAGCTCATAAGAAAGAGAAAAAATTCAAGAAAAACTTCATGGAACTCCTAAGAACTTAAAAGGGCGGGGAAAAAATCACCAGGATGAGAATATGATGCATGGTGACAGCAATTTACCTTCATATTCTTGATTAGAATAAATTAGTTAATTATTCCCAAGCCAGCAATGGCCTTTCAAGCATCTAAATATTCCAGGTAATAGACATAAGAGCACAGTTTCTCTGGGGCCAGCAGCTCATTCAGAATTGGTTTTTGTCCTTGTTGATATTTTCTCTGAGGATATTTGGCCACACTTAACTTCATTTGCATATTAGTGGAGTGTGTGGCAGTGGAATTACAAGGCAGAGAGCCACAATCATCCTGCTCTGGTGTGGGCTCAGGAACAGCACACAGACCTTCTCCCCTGTGGGGTTTGCTTCTCACCACAGTTTAAAAGAGCTGGGATGCCTTGCTGGCTTCAGCAGCTGCTCTGCCTTCTGGCACCTTTCTGTTCTTTGTTCCCAAGCCATCCCTGGGGCTGGACCCACCAAGCAGGCAGCAGGGCCATCAAGCTGCTCTCCTGGCTCTTGCTGGAAGTGCTTAGCTCAGGGGAGGAGACCCACATCTACCAACAAGCTAATGAAAGGGTGACACTAGAGAAGCTCTCTGATGGTGAGAATAATAATTAAGGACAAAAAATGTATTTGTGAACAGTCAAGTTCTTTGTGAAGGTGACTCAGTGGTTACCTACAAATAAATCATTCAGTGCAGTCATTTCTACAGAAGGAGACAAATCTTGTTTCTGTTTGCTTAGTTTGACAGACTTTGTAAAAAATACTCTATTCCAGAATGCAGGGCTGCTTAACATATTTCCAAATAAAAAAAGAAAAATGTCAAAAAAGAATATTTCAACTATTTTTTGTTGATTTTTTTTTATCACTTAGATTATAAAACTACAAAGCATTTATTCATGAGGTTAAAATTAAATGTTACACATGTGGTTAAACGCCATCCTGAACTAAGTCTTGGCTCTTCTCTTTTCCAGGCAGACTTGCCCAAACTGGTGTTTAAAACTGCTGTTTAGAACTGTAAACAAATTCATGGCTTTTTGTAGCTGCTATCTTTAATTTGAAAAGTAATTATGAACATACCATGTTTACTCAAGCTCTATTGCCCTATTTTTTTAAACAAAAAGCAGTGTTCAGTCTATTTAGTGACTTGGAATCTGAGTTCTGTCCTCCATTATACTGATGCAATAGCATGAAATAATAGTATTGAAGGCTATCTACACTGTAAAAAGAGGGAGTGTCTTTCCAAGGCTCAGCACAGCTACTTATTACACAGGATATTCTGAGTTGGAAGGCACCCATGAGGATCATTGAATCCAACTCTGAAGTGAGCAGCCCATACAAGGGTCAAACCTACAGCCTTGGCATTACTAGGACCATGCCCCAACCAGCTGAGCCAATCTCAGTGCTGTTCACAGCTTGGCCAGCAGCCCCACACATTTCTCTGGTGTCTGTGAAGGTGGAGCCCAGCAGTGCATGGCAGATGGAGAGGGCAGCATGTGTGTGCCCTGTGTCAGACCTGGCCCGTGGCAGGGCTGGAGGCGCCACTGGCTCTCCATGCCCAGATGGGATCTCGATGGGATGTGCCCATGGGGTGACAGGGCCAGGCACACACCAGGACTCAGGGTCCCCAGAATAAGGCCAGCAGAAGTTTGTATACACACCCTGGTGAAGTAACTCCTTCACTGCAGGTTGGACAGGTGTTGACAGACAGGATGAACATCAGGAGGACCTAGACTAATTTCCATTCAGTAAAGAAACTCTCATCATGTCTGTAAATCCTAGAGAAGAAATTCATGGCTGAGGCAGCAAACATTTCATTGACTGGGTTCCACTAGTGTATTAAATGCCATGATTCAATTGAATTCAATGTTATGACTGTTTAAATAAATTCCCCCCATTGTTTTTCCAATCTTCACAAGAAAATAGAACTGTAAAATATTATGAAGCACTAGAAAAAGAGATTTTAACAAAGCTTTAAGAGTACAAGCTGCTAAAATTAGGTTATATTGCAAAGATTATTTCAACTGTATTTCTGTGTTAATTACTCTTACCACAGAAAACCATTTGTGGCTTTTCTATCTTGAAATTAGGCTTTTTCTATTATTATGTTTGCCTACAAATTAAAAAAAAATCTATTTTAATCTGGTCCTGACCATTTTGCTGGAATTTAGTGGGCCTATGCATGAAGAAAGTGTTTACAGGATCAAACATCTCTTCTGTAAAAGATGGCTCTGTTATTATTAGCATGGACCTAAAATGAAATACTAATTAAGAAAATGTTGCAGAATGTAGAACATAATAATGAGTCACTTTCATAGATTTGGTTGCAAGAATAGAGTAATTGTAAAATAATTTGTACGTTCAGAAAGAAATTCTTCCTTTGTTTGTAAAACCATATGATTTTACTTATCTTTTTTTTTTTTTTTTTACTGTATTAGAAATATAAGTGTACTTTAATCTTGTTTTTTATCCTTTTTGAACAAAATGGGTTTTATAATTATTACCTTTTGCCATCACACACTAATGGTTGTAGATGTTCAATGGTTACCGAATTCTTACTGCTGACTTCCCATTTAGTGTTTCCTTTATTACTGGTCCTTAGTTTTCATTTAGTATTTCCTTATTAGTGATTTAATGGCATATTTATGTATTTTTCATCTTACAAAATCAAATTTTGTACTATGTGAGGGTGTCTGTGCAAGAAAACATACCAAATTTTACTTCTACTTTTCAGAAAAAATAATGCATTATGATCCAGAAAACACTGCTGAGAACTGAAGCCTTTCCCATACTCTGCAGTCAACAGAACCAACAGGTCTCTCTGTGAATACTGTGTCACAAAGAGAGATTTAACTGACTGTGCTATGGGGCCCTTCATTTCCCCAGACCTTCTAAAAACATCATTAAAACCAATGTTATTGTAGCAATGAACTGTTTGACCTTTGATGTAGTTTCTTGACCACACAACTGTAAAATCTAGTAATAGAAACTTAAAAAAAAATATATAAGTCTCTTGGAGGCTTTTTGCTGAAGTAGTTATTGGGCATTCTGGAGTAGCTATTCAGCAGGTGTGTATACCCATAAAAGCTGAAGTAAATTAATTGGCAAGATGAGGATACATTTCCCACTCTGAGTGTAAGCAACTTTAACTTCTTAATTTATTGTGCATTTTAGGTCTCAGAAAATGACTCTTTTTTTTTTTTTTTTTTTCCCTAGAAAACATAAGCAACTCTTTCTTCAGAGATAGTCCTTCTACCACTGGATTTGGTTTTGGTTTTTTGGTTTGTTTTTCTAGTCACAGCTCAGCATTGCATCCAGGACTGCATCATTCTAAGCCTTGTGAAAACATTAAGCAGAGATGATCTTTGCCCCACAGATCAGAAATTACAAATTTGAAAGTAAGAAATAATGTACGGAGACAGACAGAGAACTAAAATCTGAGGAAACTAAGAGGCTTTAGAGCTTTACATAGTAGTAATGTACCTAGCTATAGAGAAAATCTTTCATTTATTATTCCAAAAAGAGAAGTTTAAGGGACTTTTAAAAGAAAGCAGGAAGGTTTTATTGTAGGTATTGTTAGGGAGTTCATTTTAAACACTGGGGAAGAAGGAAGGAAGATATTTTCAAAAAAAGTTGTTTGAAAAATGAGATGGGTGAAAGACTCAGGGACAGGGCTGACATCTTCATGGTGAATGCAAAATGATAGATAGTAGAGAAGAGATCATGGAAGACCCTGAAAATGAAAAAGCCTATTATGCTTTACATTATAAAACAGATAAAACAGAAAGAATGAGTGAAGCAATACACTGTAAGAGGTGATATGGTCAAAATGAAGACTCACAATAGTCTTTGCATCACTGTTCTGAATAGATATGAAACTACTTGGCTTTTGGGAAATCAGAGAGACTTGAAGTATTTAAAGTTTTTCCTTAGTGACTGAATCTTCCAGAATTGTTCAGTGCAATATACAACAGGATATCTAAGGAGATTTTCTTTTTAATAATGATCCCTCTATTACAGTCCCAGGAGCTCTACTGAGAATAGAAAAGAAGGTAACAGACATAAGTAGGGGTAAAGGGAAAAATCTGTTTTATCTGTGCTCATCTCTGAGCATTGCTAAGAAACATATCAAATAAAATCTTGGCAAGCAGGGAGGTGTTTAGAATAGAACCAGTTTTGAGAATTATCCACATATAGATGCTAACTCAATACAAGTGCTAACAAATACAGCTTTGGCCCTAAAGTGTTGTCTGCAGACTTCCTTGCAAATCACCATGAAATTCTTAACACACTTTTCCTGATCCTTGGTTCTTCCTTCTTGCTCTCCTGGTGTACCTGAAGTGAAATTCAGCTGTGTGTAAAATGTCAGGCAATTTAAGCCACTTTGGATGTTAAGAGAGGAGTCTACAGAGTGCTTGGACTTTCAACTAGTCTTAAGTAAAAGGAAAAAATAACTTTTCCTTTATTGTGAACAGACTACCTGGTATTTTGCCAAATGCAACAGATGCATTGCTTATGTTATTCAAAGGGATACACACAAGGTCTTAAATGCACACAGACAAGATCTTGTCACTCTTTGCCACTGAAGTGAAAATGTCCTAAAGTTTTAAACAATTATTTAATTGCTGCAATGATTTCAAGTGCATAATAAATAACCAGTGAGAAGACCTGTGCTTGCCTAGTCCTATTTTTTCATGTCACTATCCCTTCACATTCTGGACCCTGTATTACCTATAAAAACATAGGGTAGAGATCAAAGTTTACTCCACTTCTAGCAGCAGACACAGCACAATAAGGTAAACACACCACTTTCTTCTGAGCAGAAATTTAGCATAAGCACTGGAAAAGTTTGATTGATTTATCTGAACACTGCTTGTCTTGCAAGAGATCAGATTGGCACTTAGAGCTGCAGCTGAGTAAAGGTGTGTATTGTGGTTTCAGGAAGTATCAACAAGGGTGCTGGGTCCTTTGAAGGCCCAGCCCTTCCAGAGAGAATGGATGTTTTGGCCAGACAAGATGTCTTTGATTGCACAGGTGTTCATGCAGCTGTAACAAGTTTTCTCTCTCTATGCCACATCATAGTGTCATAGATTCCCTCTAGTCCTTCCTTAAGACATAGAGCATTTCTATTTATTTCACTTTCCCTTATTCACCACAATCACTGATGATTATATTCCGCATTAAAATATGAAATCACTTAAAATACAAATTCCCTGAAAGGACAAATCAATAGTATGACATCAGTCAATGAGCTGGCATGCACTTGCACGAAAGAAGAATTTGACATACTGGTATTACCTCCTGAGCCAAACTGTTCTCATAGGTTTACATGGATTAATTCCACACTGGTGATTAGTTAAATCATTATTAATCCATGTGTTTTCAATAGCTGATATTTGGGGATTTTCAGACGTTTCTATACTTGGTCTTTGAGTTTACCATGTAGGCTACGTATAAAAGGGGAAAAAATAAGGTTGATAAAAAAACTTAGCAATATTAGAAATTCCTGGAACACCGTGACATTTAAAAGAGGTATTGAATACTGAATGCTTTAAAAACACATCCTTCATTATCTTTAAGCAGAATTTGACACTGCCAATTTAGGATGGAAGGTGTGAAATGGGAAGGAATTTAATACCAACCAAAGGAAGAAGGCAAAAGAAACCCTGCCCGTCTCTGCTTACTGTTGAAGTGCTTTTTCACCTTCATTCCACTCTCCTTTTCCCCTGAGTGATCAGAAAGAGCATGTGTGTGTGTCAAATCATCCTGGTTTCAGTTTTCTTTGCCTGTTCTTTTCCTCTGTCCATTTTGCTGGTCGTCATAGTTACAGTGACCTCAGTCATCCTCGTCTTTCAGGGTCTTGCAAGGATTTTTTTAAGCTTTCCCTTGTAACAGCCCTTTGCAATGTCAGTTTTTCTAATTCTTTATCTGTTATTTCATTTGTTAATCTATTTGCCCCACCAGTCTTCCCCTTTTCTGTGCTGTGTCCTGATATACTCCTCAGAGCAGGCTGGAAGTGCTCGGTTTTCATCTTCACCCCTGTATCATTTTCTTTCTGATAAGACTTACCACCTTTATTCTTTCCCTTCATAACTTTGAGTATTATTATACTTTGGCCTTGTCTTTGGCTAGCTTTAAAGTGACTTTTTATATCTCTTTTAGAATAAGTTAAACTAGCCAGTCAGAAGTGTAGTAGGTCAAGCAGATTTTGCCTGCTTTTTTAATTTTATTTTTTTTTAATTTCAGTTTCTTCCTTTGGCTTCTGGTTATGAAGGAGTCTGACCAAGACAGCTTCTGCTGAACAGGGCCAAGGTCAACCTTAAAACCACAGAAACATGAGATGGCCCTTGGCTTCTCCTCAACACTTAATAGGCTATAGCAAAGGGGCTCCTATCATCTCTCCCAGTCAGGCTATTATTGCTGCAGCTGCTGCTGTGAAGGGACTAATCACAGGCAGGGCAGAACAAGCAGGGTGCTAAGAGCCCGTGAAAACCTCGTGATGTTCAAGAGGCCAGTGAAGTTCTGCACGTGTATCAAAGCAACTCCAAGTCCAACACAGGCTGGGTGGGGAGCAGATTCAGAGGAGCTCTGCTGAGAAGGACTTGGGGGGCTGATTTGTGAGAGGCTGGACATGACACAGCAATGGGCATTCCCAGCCCAGAGGGTCAGGGCTCCTGGGCTGCATTAAAAGCAGCAGGGCCAGGGAGGGGATTCTGCCCCTCTGCTCTGCTCTGCTCTGGTGAGACCCCACCTGCAGTGCTGCATCCAGCTCTGGGGCCCTCAATATAAAAGGAATGTGGGCCATAGGAGTGAGTCCAGAGGAGGCCACAAAGGTGATGCAAGGCCTGGAGGACCTCTCCTATGGAGGCAGACTGAGAGAGCTGAGGTTGTTCAGCTGGGGGAAGAGATGGTTCCACTTTATAGCTCTTTCCAGCACCTGAAGAGGGCCTGAAGAAACCTGACAGGGACTCTTTAAAAGGGTCTGTAGTTACAGAACAAGGGGGAATGGCCTTAAGTAGAAAGAAAATAGGTTTAGAATAGACAGACAGGGAGGTGGTGAGGAACTGGAACAGGTTGCCCAAAGAAGTTGTGGACACACCATTGCTGGAAGTGTTCCAGGCCAGGTTGGATGGGGCTTTGAGCAACCCAATCTGGTAGAAGGTGTCCCTCCCCATGGCATGGGGATTGGAACTAGAAGATCTTTAAAGTCCCTTTCAATGCACAACATTCTACAGTTCCATGATTCTATGATTCTATGAATCTATGATTTCATGATTCTATGTTATGTCAGGGATGAGTAGGTTTTCTTTTACTGGATTCAGGGCTTATCCCAGGGAAGGAAAGTATATCTCTTTTGGCACAAAAAATTGTGACTCCTTCTTGGACTTGTTCTGTTTAACAGATTTGGCCAAAACTTTGAGTAAGGACAGAGATTTCTATGATGATTTTCATGTTAGCACTGAAACAAATTTCAGAAACAAGTTTTATCTGTCAGTCTCAATTCAGAAACTGACAACAGACCTGAGGCACTCACATTACAGTTGTATCAATAATGCTACAGACAGCTTAAACAAGAAAATGGATACTTAACAGTGTTTACTTGGTAACCCTTTAAATCACAATGGTGTACATAATGTAACTGTCAATCCTCTAAACTGTTATGGAATTGTAAACTACCTGGTAAGCAGTCCTATGCATCTTTTCCATAGATACAAAAACATCAGGTCTGAGCTACCTCATACATGCAGACATTTTAAAGTCTTTTAGGTATTTATTTAGCACCAAACTCTACTTTTTTTTTTTAAAAAAAAAAAGTGTGTATGATAAATATGTATTAAAAGTATGTCTGAAACTGAAATACTGATGGTAAATGCACTCAACTGCGGCTTCAATGGATACTTGCAGCACTCTAGTGGCCGTTCTTCGTAAATACAGCACCAAAAGCTGGAAATTTAGAGAAAAAACCACACCCTGACAATAAAAATTAAAGAGCGATGGAGCTACACGTGAAAGTTCTGAAAATGAAAAATAACGTACTGTGTGCACCTAGTTAAATTTATTCAAGCAAACATGTTTTAATGTAACAAGAGCCTTACTTTGCATTAGAAATGTAAAGAAAATAGTTTGGAGTGGAACACATTATAGTTTGTGGCCATTCTATCTTTTGATGTACTAGCTCACTAGTTCAAGAAAACCTAATTACTGGGAGCTTTACATAACTCACTTTTCCTTCATCCCACTGAATGTAGGAGGGAAATAATAGGCATAGGGCATCTGCATTAGTCAATAGATATGTGATGAGAAGAATATATAATATATGGCTCTGATCATCAGAGTTACTGCATGTGAATAGGCTACTGCTTATTTGTAAGCAAGATGCTACTGTGCTAACATAGAGTAAAACGTGTGTGACAGGAGGGGATTTGTCTTAATGACTCAGAGACCCTCTCCAATTTTAATTTCTAAATTCAGCTATAGATGCAGCATTTGTGTTCAAATTTGTGTGTATATTTAAAAATATATTTGCTCCTCCCTTTCTTTCCTTTTTCTCTCCTAGAAACTTTGGACTGTATAAAACACACTGTAATCAAGGCTTGAAAAATGCTAAGTAAAAGGCATGTTCCCTTTGGCAAATGTCATCATGTCTGTAAAGGTCAGGCTTTTATTTAAAAAACATAGTTTTGCCCCTTCCAGTTGTGAGGATAATTGTCTAAATGTGAATTAAGTGGCATGAAAACTGTCTGCCTAAGAGCCCAGACACCTCCCCAGCCTCTGTGGCTACTTGGATGTGTCAGCTTTTGCTGCTGTTCTTGCAAACCCTCCAGTCAGTCCTGGCAACTGATGGGTCGTTTCCCCTCCTGGGAGCCCCTGAGCACTGTGCACACAGGCAGAGAAGCATTTCCTCCTGGGAGAAGCAGACAAACATTGCTGCCTGCAAGGCAAGCACACACTAGCAAAGAGCTCGTGTCACTATGCTGGCAGCAGCCAAGATGAGAGAGAAGAGGAGAGAGGGATTTCTCCAATTTTTTAGCAGTTAGAGGAAAGGTCCTCACTTGCCAGAAATACATTGTAGGATCATAGGAATTCAGAGAAGTCAGATTTCTTACATTCTTTAATACACAGATGTTTCACCTGTATTAATTTTCTCACTATCCTCTTTCCAGAGCATGAGAAAAGCTCAGAGAAGATTGTCAGTGCAAGGCCCTTCCAGGGGCCTTGTTTGCATTATTGCAAATATTTTTACTTCCAAAAAACCCTTCTTTGAGATCAATAACAAAGAAAACAGTTTCCACCATTTAGAATTACATATCAACCATAAAAGAAGGAGCAAACGTAACTCTGGAAATCATAAATTCCTTGTTTGATGGCCTGTCATTTTGTTGAAGAAAATGACAGCACCTACCAAGGAAAAAATCCAGTTCAGAGGCAAATAGCTTATATTTTATTTACACATTCTTGCTATTTTGTCTTTGAAAATTCTCTGAAGTATAACCTTTCTCTGTGGTAGCAGGAAGTGCAATACCAGCTGTATCCATACCAATATTTTATCCCTGTGTAGGAGGAGGGCATGTTTCTGAAATGCATCCCCTCTTGTGGGCTGTATCTTGTTTCATACATTTTGGTTCTGTTCATTTAGGGGTAGTAATCTTTTTGGGCTGTAATTTCTACAAAAAGAAAAGAAGCTGGATTTTTCACCTTCTAGTGGAATTAAATCCCACACAAAAACCTAATGCAAATACCACTGTATTTACCTATATAGGTAATCATGGCCCAAGTCTAGTCTTATTACCAGAAAATTTTTTCCCCCCTATAACAAAGGTTACTTTTATAAACTGATCAACAGGACAGATTTAAGTTTCCATTTCCACATCCACATATCCACAAATCTGCCATGTGAGACAGGCCATGGCTTGCTAAGTGTATTATCAGAGTTAAAGCATAGCCCATTTCCCTGGACACTTCTGCAGTTTCCATACCTGCTTCCACAGGGCTGCAGAGGTGCCAATGAGTGCAGTGGGTGACAAGCCAAGCTTCTGCCTCCACCTGTCCCACCCTGTCCACACCTGGCTCATGCTGACCACTCTTGGATCATGAAATGATCAAGGGCTCTAAGCAGAGATCCTTCTTTGCAGGGGGAGGTTGGAGACAGCTTCACCCATGGAGCTTCTGATCCTGATATTTATTCTCAGAATAACACCTAACACTATTATGTATTGAATCAGAAGAAAGTATGACTTTTTTTTATTTGAGGTTTTAATCTATAAATAGATCTGATTTTAAGAGAGAAGTATTCTGCTAACTAGCATAACTATCAGACCAAAATAAACCCACAATACCATCCCACAGCAGGGCTCAGACAAAATTTCCTTTGATACTGCAAAACCTAAAGACTACAGATTGCTGACCAAGTTACTTCTTTAAAAAAAAATCTTGTATATATGAAATAAAATTTGACTTGTGGTCCAGTGCTGAAGAATTTGTTGTTGGTGGTTTTCTGTTTAATTTATATCACTTAAGTAAGCAAAGTACATACCATTGTATTTACTGCAGTGCCCAGTTCAGATATAATGTTGAGTGCAATGAATCATTTTCCTTACAGCCTGTTTTCAGTGCAGAGATGGAGTCTGACATTTGCTGCAAAGCTGACTGAGAAGTTCTGTAGTCAGCTTCAGAAATTTAGCCACTGTGTTGGCAAGGTCAATGGTTAGTACTGATGCTGGTCAATGGTTCTCAAAGTTCCTAATTCCTAGGTGACTGAAATGTTAACTAACTCTTGTCAAAAGGGAAAAGAAAAAAAAGCCTGGAACATGATCTACTGCATCTGTTAAACCTAACATCTTGGTCACTTTGAGTTTGGCACCTACATGAAAGTGTTTATTGTTTAATCAAATATTTCATCAATCATTTTAATGGGGGCATTCAAACTGAAATTAAGTTTTTTGAGATGCCTGCTTAAGTGTTCTCTTAGTTTCTAATGTTGACATGGACGTTCCTATTTTAAGTATTGGTCTTGGTCATAAAAGTGAAAAAGGTATGTAATGGGATATTTTCCCATAAGAAAGAAATGATTGATTTCATTAATGGATATAATACAAGATAATTGTTTTTTTGAGATGTTCATTAATAATGACTGAAAAATGAATGATAATCAAGCATCAAGAGGGGCTTTTCAGAATACAAGCTTTGTTATAGTTGGAATGAATATAATTGAACATGAAGCTGGAAAGCACATATGTCCTGTGCAATCCTAAGCTCCCTCTACTGAAAGGAAATAAACACTTTTAGCATTACATTAATTTCACACTAAAATTACTTATTTACTGTGCTATTTTACAGGGCAAAAATACTTGAACATTATTTGATAATTAGCAGGAGTTTTATTCATTTAATTGGATTATTTGTATATCTAATCTCTATCTATATCTC
The DNA here is from genome assembly GCA_013397555.1 of Urocynchramus pylzowi. Classification (NCBI taxonomy): domain Eukaryota; kingdom Metazoa; phylum Chordata; class Aves; order Passeriformes; family Fringillidae; genus Urocynchramus; species Urocynchramus pylzowi. Next base: position 506,346 of record VZRH01008001.1, on the reverse strand, counting down.
TAGATAATTTATTGTCTTTTTATTTTGAATGCAACAGATGTAATTAGACTGCAAGTATGCCTTATGATTGTTGGAAATGGTTCATATATGTCCAGCTGTGGATTTGGGGGAGCTGATACATCTTATCAAATGTCAGCATTTACAGTAAGATCCTCTATATCTGAGCCAGTCATCTTTTGCATGCTTAAACCTAATCAGACAAATTAGTACTTTTTAAAGGGTAATTCATCTCATACTAAAGCAGTCAATTGAGAACAGATCAAGATGACTGTCATGCTAAAAGTGCTGACATCACTGCTATATAAAGAGTCAAGGGTGAATACCTCACACACACACATATTTATAAAGCTTGATGAATAAATCTATCCAATGTGGAAATGGTATTCTGAGAAATGTAGGTGTAATGTTAACCAATAGAGTAGGCTATATTAAATAAAATATCAAGTGCACAACAACAGAAATAGTTCAGGAGAAACATTATAAGTTAGATGACGTGGAAATTTAAAATAAGAAAAATTTCTCATTTGTATTTATGAAAGAATTCCAAAATCTGTTAATTAGGTTATTTTAGTAATGTAAAAGTCTGTAGATCCTAAGTATCTGTTAGGATTTGGTCTTCAAATAATATTTATTGGAAAGAGTACTAATCAACTGTTAGTACTGTGCAAATATACAATATTTTCTGCAATAACATTCAAACCCTGTATTGAGCTATATAGAGAAGGATGAAGTGAGCTTAAAAATCTATTTGATTAGCCTGTCTTCAGCTGCCTATGGTACCTTGAGAGTCCATAGTTCCAAAGATGATCGATTTTTAACAGGTTGTGTAAAATAATGTATCTTATCCATATAATTAGGAAATTACAAAAAGAGTGATGTTTCAGTCTTCCTTGTTGAAGTATATGTATTACATGGTAATCAAAAAAAAAAAAAAAAGCATTTTCTTCAGCAGAGCTTTCTTCATGCCAGTCAGGTCAGACATAATCTACACCATAGTCTGTCTCACTACACTCAAGTTATGAGAGTGGACATGTAGAGAGACAAAACACAGTCTTTGTGGAACAAGCTTGACAGTTTTGTCTCCTTGTCACAAACATTAAACTCATTGTCTTTATTTTTTTCTTTTTCTGCTAAATATCACTAACTCATTTTGAATATATAATATGCTTTTTTTAATATATGAATAAAATACAGAAATATCTCCAAAGAACTTTCTTGTCAGGGTGAAGAGGGTGTTTATGAAGGATGCAACATTCCTTACAGTAAGAATAGAAGAAGTAAGTGCTCTTTTTCCCTTTTTTACAGAAGACGTAGACTCGCATTCCAAAAAAAATCATCTTGCTTTTCTGAGCTGATACTGTCAAGCCTAATGTATCATATTGGAATGATCTCTACTGAAAGCATACAGTCTTTCAACTCCAATATATATTACTAAGGTGTGCATCCTACATGTGTGAAGATAAAAGATTAATCCTTCACAAACACTGTGGCAACATATATGGAGTTGTAATATAAGGATGAAAGCCAAGATTTTTTAAAGTTACATCCTTAGTGCAGACAGTTTTTAAAAGTCTGTGGCACTGTGAATATCCACACTGTGTACTGATAATTTCCCAGGTAATCTCTGCATAGTAGAGGCAGTCGACTGCTTAAGATACTGAACATTATCCCATTCAAAATTCCATTAATTATATATATATATATATATATATATATATAAACAATTTGAATGTGGGTGTCTGTGCAACAAGACCAAAATGCTGGGGAACCCAGAACAAACTGAGAAATCTGTGCCATTGCAAAATGCAAACAAAGTTGATATTCAAAAGGTTATGGGATAATTCAGACTAGGAGGGACCTCAGCAGCTTTCCATTACAAGCCCTTCTTGAAGCAGGGACAATACTCTGCTCAGGTTGGGTTGCTCAGGGCTTTATCCAGTTTGGTCTTGGAAACCTCCAAGGATGCTGGCTGCACAACAGCTCCACTTCTGGACTGCTCTCATGGGAATGTTTTGGTTATACCTGTAATAATGCACACCTTCAGTCAGTGGAGGCAGTATCCTTCCATTGGGCTTCAGGATGAGCTTTATCACAGCATCTGTTTTACAGCAGTCATCTCCAGCTGGTTTTTTCTGGTCAGCCATTTTCTACCTCAAACATACGTTGGGATTTGTAGCACGTAATAATTTTGCGGATCATGAGTACAAGGTAAATACAGGTCTAGACAGGCTTAGCAAAATTTAGAATCCACACTGTCACAGAGGCATCTGTTCCAGGTTTCAGCTGCAATTAATAAGTCTTATTTAATTACTAAAGTCTTCTCAGCAGCCCAGCAGTGTGGAGAAGATTTCTTTAACAGTTTTGGAAATAAAAAAAATACCATTTGACATCTGCAAACGTTAGAAGCTAGGTAGTTGTAATTCTCCTTGGAAAGGTGGCATTTTGACAGTTCTATACAGGTAGCTCTTTTATTTAAATTTAAGAATATACAAATCTCCTTGGAAATAAAGATACCATTCCTATCTTTTCCTTGAGAACTTGAAGAGTTAAATATATGTAGTCTTGTAAAAGATGAAGCACAGTTTCACATTACACAAAATGTCAGAGACTTCAGAACACTCAGATTTAATAATAAGTGAAATGCCTTCTCATAGACATTGTTTTTTTGAGACTGCATTAACTTTTCTTGGAACTTAGGGGCTGGAAATAATAGCTTTCAGAAAAGAAAAATTCTACTTTATTGAAATAAAATGTTATTAAAATCTCTCACCACTCTGATCAAAAGTAAAAAAGAAAAAAAAAAGAACGCCCAAACTCAGCACTTTGCTATTTTTCAATAAAAAGCTGAAAGAAAATCTCCTATTTCTAAATGGGGTGTGATATTTTTTAGTTCAAAATCTTTATCTGCAAGATACTTTTAAACCTATTGATTACAGTAATCTGATCCAAAGAAGTAATGGATATCTTATATAGAATGGAACAAGTCACAAGGAGAGACTGAAAGAAAATCCTCCTATGACATTCAATAGTGCTGTAATCAGATAATCAATGTAGAACATATTGCACTGACCATATTAGGGGATTTGAAACTCCATCACTGCTTTCAAGGACTTTATTTTAAATCTTGAGGCATTTATCTCTTTTATATGCACCAATATTTAACCTCTACCCCTAAGAACCCCTTCACAGAAAGATACTTTCTCATCAGTTATATGAACACCAAAAATTTACTATCCAGTTGAGGTTATTTTGTTGAAAATACATCCATGATATCTAATCTTATTATTGCCAGGAAATTTCACTCACTTGCCCCCAACTAGACAAACTACCCTTCCACTAATCACCAAGTTTATTTTCCTACTTTTAAACTACATTTTTATAACAAATTAATGATCAGTGAATTTTATAATTTTATAGTTATATGCACTTGTAGAACCAAATCTATTACATGGTTTTCATATTTTAATTTCTTACTAAATATTTCCTTACTGCTTTTTTTTTCACTTAGTACTGGGAACCCCATCAAAAGACTTTCCTATTAGACTTGAAATACAGTGTAGTGCTATAGTGGTTTTTTGTGGACAGGATTTGGCATCAGGAAGCTCACCAGGATGTCTTCTGTGAGAAGCTGCCAGAAGCTTCCCTCATGTCCAACAGAGCCAATGCCACCTGGCTCCAAGATTGATGCCCCCACCATCCATGCTGGGCCATGGATGAGCCCAGCAGTGACAGTGGGAGAACCTCTGGGATAACACAGTTAAACAAGAGAAAAAGTGACAGTGCAGAAGCAATTGCAGCCAAAGAAGTGGGGGGTGAGAATATGTGGGAGGAACAACTCTGCAGGCACCAAGGTGAGTGAAGAAGTTGGGAGAGATGGTGCTCCAGGTGCCAAAGAAGGGGTTCTCTTGCAGCCCATGGGGAAGCCCATGGTGAGCAGCTGTTCCCTTGCTGTTCCCATGTTCCCATGGAGGTCTGTGGTGCAGCAGGTGGGTGCCCAAAGCAGGCTGTGACCCAGTAGGACACCTGCCCTGGAACAGAGTCCTGGCAGGACCTCTGGCCCATGGAGAGAGGAGCCCTCTCTGGAGCAGGGTTGTGACCCTATAGGGTACCCATACTGGAGCAGGCTGCTCCTGAAGGACTGCACACCATGGAAATGCTGGAGCAGTTCATGGAGAACTGCAACTTGAGGGAAGGACACACTTTGGAGAAGCTCATGGAGGATTGTCTCTCATGGGAGGGACCCCCCTCTCTGGATCAGGAGAAGAGTGTGAGGAGTCCTTCCCCTGAGGAGGCAGGAGTTGCAGAGACAACAGTGATGAAGTGACCACAGCTCATCCTCCTGTGCTGCTGCACTGGGAGTTGGTAGAGAATTGTGGACTGCACCCGAGGCTGTGAACAAGCTTTGGTTTTGTTTTTCATTATTGTTCTCCTGTTCATTGTTCATAAATGAAAATAATTTCCCCAAGTCAAACCTGTTTTGCCCTTGACAGTAACTGGTGAGTGATCCCTCCCTGCTCTGATCTCACCTCATGAGCCTTGTGTTACATTTTCCTGTCCAGCTGAGGAGGACAGAGCAGCTTTGGTGGGCACCTGGCACCCAGCCAGTGTCAGCCCACCTCAACTACTTTTTTCTCCCAGGGTGTCACAAATTATCTACTTTGAAAATAAAATATATTTTCTTTACTGTTGTTAAACTGTTCATTGTTCACTGCCATCAGGTCTATCATACAAAAAATTGATGGTTTTAGAGTATGTGATATAAAAGCCACTATGAAAAAAAAATTGCACTGAATTGCATTAATGCATGTAGAGATTCTCACTGCACTGCTACATAAAGAGCAAAGCAATCTGAATCAGAGACATAAACAACAAAATAAATAAATTTTCTCGGCATATTAAATTTGAAATTTAATTTAAAAGATTAAATAAATAGCCTTATTTTTATTCTAGAGCCTATACTACTTAGTTTTTTATTTGAAAGGGGCTGTTAAAAATTTAAATATCCACCCAATTAGAATTTCAGAAGCACCTGGCTATTAAATTCCTAATTAGTTTCTACAACATTTCATAAATCCTACTACAGTTTTGTCTGCATCTTGAAGTGTCTGAATATGTTTAGAAACCTCAACTAAACTACTGCTTGCATTTATCACAGAACAGAAAAGATAAAAGCATTAAGTCTAAGTTTCTAATTAAAGTGTCAGAATGAGATATAACCAAGATATCATAAACTCTACTAGCAAAGAATACTCCTCTACCTAAACACTGTTATGCCAAGTGTGTTTTTTTTCATCTGAGTCACAAATGTTAGCTCTTCATGTGAATAAGCATGGTCGAGTTAAAGAACCTGCTGCCATCTTATTGCTGGTAATGTGCACTTTTCTGAGTGACTTGTGGGGTGACAAAGTTTTTCTGTGGCTCTGGCAGAGTCTGTGATTGCTTGCTTCCCTGTAAAAAAAATTTGAGGGCATAACAAAAGACTCCTCTAGTGCAATTTGCAGAGCAAAATATGTTACCTGATAGCAGCAATTGGATCTGTAGAAAGGATGACGTACCCACAGAGTGGGGGCACAATATATAAAAGAAATGCTATACATTATCACTATTGGCTTTTTGCTACTGCTATATCAATTTTCTGAGCAGTCAACAGCTAGCTTTATGGCATGTGAGAGGGATGATAAAATGAATAAACTGTATAAATGTGAATTAAGAGGAAGAATAATTCATTATTTGGAGTTTGCTTTATAAAAATTAAATATTATATTATCCCTTCTTAAAGTAATTAAAATTTTATGTAAAATTGCTGAATATTTTAATGTAGATCCCTGCTTTTCTAAGTGTGAATTGTTTGTGCAGTTTCAGTGCCAATCTGGAAGACATTACATTTGCTTTCTAGAAAAATTTCAGGGTATATTAGCCAGAATTCTCTTCAATGATAATATGATGAGAATGATAAATTGTGTCAATAATATTAAAACTACTCATTCTACAGTGTTTTTGCAAGTTTTTTTGTAAATCTTGGCAAATCTAAATGTCCATGGCTTTACTAGATTTCACATCTCTCTCATTTGTTTCATAACATATGTACCAATGGCTTAGCTTAAATTTTGTGCATCTTTGTGCACTAGCAACACATTTCCTCAGGATAAAGTCCCATCATCTATTCTCTCCTTACACAAAAATTTAAATAACCACAACAGTAATCACAGAATTTAGATTTTAAATGGCAACATTATCATACCTGCAGTCATTCACTTCATTTGAACAATTCTTCACTGAACAATAATTATGGTGAAAGTTAGGTTTACCTAAAGAAAAGAGTGGAAAAATCACCCAATGGTTTAAATGGAAGTACATTCTGCCTACTAACAATCTGCTTCTCTCTTCTTGAGAATTCCTAGAGGTCTGATGTGCTCTTGACCAAAGTCCTTAGAAGTGATATCTCTGAAAGATTTGGGCAGCTCTGCTGAAGGTGTGAGCCTGACACTGGAATAATTTGATGTGACCTGTGATCTGGCAGTACTAGATTATTAGCTCCACACAGCTCTGCCTGCTGGCTGTACTACCCACAGATATCCAAGAATACCAAAACTGTGCAGTTGACTGCAGCTGGTAAACAGTTTATGGGGTTTCACTGTGTTTGTCAATTCCATTCCAGGTAGCTGGTTTGAAGATGACATCTACACAAAGGTCTGGTCTGTTTTGAATCATAAGATTGAAAAGATCCCATGCCAGCAAGATCCATCTGTCAAGTTATATTTACTGGACCATGAAATTTGTCTAACATCTTGAGCTCTTTGCAGAGTCTATCTTCTCATGTTGAAATCAATCAGATTATTACTGACAAGCTGCTTCTACTGAAAAATTGATGGGGTTTAAGTAGCCTATTTAAATTAAAAGAATGTCCACTTATGAAGTAAATATCATTACTTGCACAACTACTACATACAATGTGTGAAATATATAAAGATTCTTATCTTCTTTATGTGTTCTAGCAAATCCCTTTTGATTTGCTGAAGGTTATTTGTGTGCAGAATGCACACGTGACTGGCTGGATCAGGATCTAATATCAAACAGTTAATACAGGGAAAAATCCATAGTTTCCTCTACTTTCCTATACTGCAGCATAAACTGGAATAATTTAACAAAATTCCTGCAAAAATACAGAGTATTACTTTTGGTATACATAGATCTTTCTCTTGTGAAATCACAGAGATATGATTGGAAAATTTTATTACATTGTATTTGGATCATTAAGGATCAAAGACAAAACAATAACTTTATGTTTCTTTATATAATTTTTTTTTCTAAAATTGCAACTCATATGAAATAAAATAATATATTTCATTATTTGATATCCCCTTCAAAAAATAAAAAAGGGCGAATGAGACTCTATAAGCTGATATAATTCTATAGGAATTCAAAATTTTAAATTAAGGCAATATGTTCAAATTCAGAACCTTATTTAGATGTCCTCTGCAGCTTTTTCACATTCATCTTATATTAACTGAGAAGAAGAGACTACAACAGGATCCTTCTGAATATGTAAATTATCCTGTACTAATAATCTTCAGCAGCTATATATTCTAGATTTAGCTGTTAGAACTCAGGCAATAAGACCAAATCAGATCTTAGCAATTTAAATTTTTATAGTTCTTGCTAAAGCAATTCAGAATTGACTTTTACTGCTAAGAGAGGGCATAAAATAGTGTATAAAAATGTACTTAGTGCACTTTGTGTAGACCTTGCTTTTAAACACGAGTCTTTCTTAAAAATAATTTTAAAACATAGAATATAAAATAGCCACAATGGAAAAACAAACAAACAAATAAAAAAGTCCCCTCTGCTCAGCTGAGGATGAAGATCAGAGAAAGTTGCCATATTGCTGAGATGAAATCCATTGATGAATAAAAGGGAAAAATCAGCAACAGATAACTGGCAAAGAAAGAAAACCACAATGGACAAAGGAACAAAATCTGTAAAAATGTTCTTTTTTAAAATGAGTTTAGGATAATTGCTTATCAAGCAATAACTGCATTTCACCTCTTAGTGTCAGATTTTCTAGCACAGAGTGGAAGAATGGAACATATTTATATTCCTAATAGGTGATATATCTTTTTTACATACTCTTACATGGCAAAGGCTTTTAAAGCCCTCTCTTGGAAAGCAAGGTCGGACTATATGTGTTAGTTACACAGATTTCATTATTTTGATGGTTATATTTCCATCTACTGCAACAATTTCTGAGATGAAAACTTTAGATTAATATTGCAAATTGTGTGAATGTATTCAAGGCCAGGCTTGATGGATGGAGCTTTGAGCAACATGGTCTGGTGGAGGATCATGATCCCTGTCCACTGGAGGAGGGCTGGAACAAGATGATCCTTAAAGTCCCTTCCAATCCAAACCGTTCAATGATTCTATGATTAAATAAATCCTCAGTGCTCCATATTTCTTTGGTAGACAGAGAGCACAGGGCAGTCCAACAGCTTCTGGCATTCATGCACACCCAACAAGGATCTGTAAGTAGTTTATAACAGACATAAAATTTACAGGCCAAAGTCTAGCTTTTTCTATCTGATGTGCTTATCCTATATGAGGATAGAATGTAAATGGCATTTTTTAAATTTCAGTATCTTGAAAAATAATATTAGGTCTATGTGGGACTATAATATGTCAGCTCTAGTGTATCTTTGGGATAGGACACATTTCCAAAAAGAGAAGGCTTGTGTGATTTAGTGGCATGTAAAAAAAAATGTTTTTAAATTTTTTTAAAAAAAAGCTGGCCAGGTGATGTACAGAAAGACAATATTTTCAAATTATCTTCTTTAGAAAACAACTCAGCCACTTCCTGCAGAAGAAAGAGTGGGCAAGAAAGCTATCACCAAAACTAATTTATATCACAGCTTAAAGATTATAAATCAAGTTTTATGCCCACATAAGAGCATGGAAGTCTCACTGAAGCCCTGTGGATTATAAAGACAGATTTGTAAGAAGACAGACATAGAAACACTTGCTCATCATGAACAATGATCCTGATTTTTGTTCTGGGAAGGGGTTTCTTCCCCTGTCCTTACAGACATCTAGAAAATCCAGGGTCATACACCCCAGCGATGAAGGTTCTTCAGCCCAGACACTTAATGCATCCTTCTAATTGGTAGAAAAAATTCCAAATTCTAATGCTTATTTAGCTTGTGCTTTTTTAAGCAACCTGTCACACCAAGTATCTGTGTGCATGGGTACATGCACAGAACACAGCAGAGGCTCATAATTGCAGGATTTTACCATGTAAGAACACAGCAAGTTATTTATTCTTAAGACAATATTAACAAGATGAAAATACTTGGTTTTTTATACATGAGAAAATATTAAATAAATAGCCACAAGCTTATAAAGGCCTTGTTAGTATTTCCTGTGTGGCCTTCATTCTGCTGAGATTCTCTCCACATATCTCTCCTCCTCCAAGCAAGAGAACAGTCAGCAATATTCACACTGAGGGTACTGTGAAAGTGTACAAGAGTTCTGTAACTTGTTCACTGAAAATTATTTTTTTCACAGAAGATCAATTTTCAACTTCTATTTTTCAATGTCTATTTCTACTTCACCACAGAAAGGAGAGTTCAAGCACATGGTTACAGTGATGTCAGTCAAACCACAAGGGAAATCTCCAAGCAGCTGGTATTTCAGGATTTTCCGACATTCTCCTAACTTTCGCAATTTTGTCCTCTGGCCCAGCTGTCACACACACATCAGTGTTTTTGTGTGACAAATAGACTTTAGCCTGTAAACTTTATGTCTCCTATAAATCCTGTACAGGGTGCTTTCTGCACCTTTCTGCTTTCTGCAGCAGTACCTATGGCATCATGATGCTGCAGTGCCAGGCTTGGTGCTAGCAAGTGCTCTGTCCATGCTTAATAACACTCAGAGAGGCTGCATGAAGGAAAAAAGAGGCTGAAAAATCCCAGTTTTGACCAAGTTTTATCATAAACCAAGTTTCCTAAATCTCCAATCATTTTCACAGTTCTTTTCTGGATTTTTTGTCATATACCCACATGTCTTTTTAAATTTCGTGCCTCAAATCAGACAGGTATTTCTGGCTGTGACCAAAGAAAAGGCTTGTGATGTAAATTACAAAAAAAATATTAATTAGGATACAGTAATATTATCTTGTCTTGAATTGAAATCTACATGTATTAAAATAATACAAATGTTTTGTGACATTGTGCTGACATAGCTAAACACAAAGTATGGGCATTTTACTGAAGAGTGTGAGCAATTTGACCACTAACCCAACAAACAGAGATCTGTGCACTTCACATAGCAGGCATTGGAAAATGTTTATGCAGTTAATTTAGACTAATTTGCTTACAGAAGTTTAGAAGACAAGAAAAAGTTTCAGAAGACTGTGCACATCTCTTTGTTGCAAGTTTAGACCAACTGAATATAAAAGTTAATGTTTTTTGTGAATTTAACATCCTAGCAGCAGAATACTCTGCCTTTACATGCTTTTAGAATACAACTTCCAGTGTAGATATAGGTATATATGATTCCCAAGAACTCAAAAAATTATATCTGAATATATTTGCAGGAAAAAATTACTCTAATGTCCATTGTTATTCTTCTGGATATTTTTAGTTATGTACTGTGAATACACTTTAGCTTAGTATTGCAGGTATGGCCCTCTTGTATCAGCCAACTCAGGATTCTTGGTTATACCAAAACCTTGCCCAATTAATGCATATTCCTACCATTGCAACAGTCCAATAATATATTCAATTTTTTCATGCATTGTTGTACATGTGCAAAATTTTCTTGTTATTATGGGACAAAGTCCTGTAGTGGAGATATTAATGCAGGAACAAAGAGCAATGCTAAATATATTCATATAGCACCACCTGCTTAAAAGTGCCACATCCCTAGGAGATCAGAACACTGCAGATATTTGCCTCTAATTCTTTCAGACATTTGCATTGTGCCATGCTACTTTGTAAAATTTTGCATGTTCACCATTTTTTTCTACCATACCTTGGAAAATGCACCAGTTCACACCAGTGTGCAAGCATACAGCTCAGCTTGGCTGAGCTTCTTATTGTTTATATTTGGTTGTTTATTTCAGTGGTGTGACACTTAACAGTAGTTTACAGCATTATGTTTAAGATTTGGCACAAGTGCTGCAAAACTTCTGCTGAAACAATGAGCCTAGTGGTGGTGTAAAGGACTTGGCTTGTCAAAGCAACATGACTTTCCTGCACTTTGCTAGAAACCTAACTCTTAAAAATTGAAAAATTGGTGTTTAAAGAGCTAGGAACACTCACACTTACTCAGTGTAGATGTTGTATGCAGTGCATCATTTGTCATGGTCAGAATCTCATAGTTAATATGTGAGTGATGTTCTACAACTGCATTTTGCCTTTCAATGTAATTTCTGTGAAAGCAAAAAAAAAAAAATCAGTCTTACTGCTTACTCCTACTTACTTGACAGGATAGTATCATGGATTTAGTGCTTCTGGGCCAATTTAAAAAGTATTTTTTCACTTAGCAATTTAAATGTAAAGTAATTATCCTATTATTTAATGAGGATAGTCAGGCATACAAAAAGGTGGAGCATGTGCTGCATTCAATTACCAGCCCCAGTGTAATTATTGATATTAAATACTCATAATATTTTTCAGAATAACCACCTCAATGAGACCAGAGCTCCAAAATGTAATATCTTGTCAGAGGTAGCTGTGACTTTCATATCTGTCAGTTAACAGAGCTTTTTTAATAAAACACAGTGTCTCAAAAGAAGTGTGTGTCTTACTTTTCAGTCCCTTAGTGACAACAAAACTAATGGAAACTACCCAAAAATGTCTGAAATCTCAGTATCAATTTAGTGTGAAAAATGGTAAAAATTCCTGTTATTTCTTGCTTGAAAAGGAGCAATGCTGGCCCAAATTTATATGGGTAGAAAAATTGATAAACTCTTTGGAAGGTTCATTTACCCTTCTCTTCCTGTACTTGCAAAATGAAGATGAAGTGTAGGGAGTGCTATCATCTATGAAAAAAATTTGGATGCTTCCAATACTCTACTTTTCTGTTTCTAATGCAAGAACATTGTGTAAATTCTGTACTCATTTCCATACCGAAATGATGGCTGAATAGGAAACCATGCCTTTTAAACAAGACATACATTTAAAAATTTATTTTGGGAATCTGACAATTTTAATTGAAGAGTTTATTTTTAAAAATCTTAGGAGAAATGCACAATATCCATTGTGACCAGAAATGTAATTATCTCATACATACCAATTCAATTCTAGCTGACAAATGTAACAACATGAAATATTTTTATTAAATATGCACTTCAAAATTTTAAAACAAAACCCAAAATGTTACATAGCAATACCATAGGTCAGATTTGTTGCAAATCTTTCCTTTTGGCAAAATTTAAAAATGGGATTTCCCTTAGCAATAAATGGATAATATACCAAGATCTAGGATTGTTTGGCTTCCCTGTATTTTCTTTTGAGTGTGAAGGAATTGCCTGAATCAATAAATAATAATAATAGGAAGCATGTAACTCATGTTAATTCCACATCAAGCAGAAGGAAAGCAAACTGAAACTCTGCAATTACCTTTTTTTAATGTGTGTTTTTGTTTTTTGGTT
>VZRH01008001.1:479887-493573 GCA_013397555.1 Urocynchramus pylzowi | reverse complement strand
GTTGTTTTTTGTTTTTTGGTTGGTTTTGGTTTTGGTTTTGGTTTTGTTTTTCCAAAGAACACCTAGTACTCTGTTTATTCAATGTGTGATTGAAGTTTCTTGGGCTATCTCTTAGGGGTCCATGAATGATGACTAAGAAAGAAAAGTGCGGTACGAGAGTATGCACAGAGAATAAATGGTTCATCCCTTAATCAAAGAAGCAAGAAACTTGCTGTGCTAGTAAGTGGGAAGAGAGAGGAACCTGAGGTCACAAACCTTCAGGCAGGTTGCAGAGTCAGACAGTCATTCTGGCTGCAGGAGAAAACAAAGACTGCACATAATGACAACAGAAAGACTGGGGAAAAAATCACAGAAAAACAGATCAGCAGAAACCAGAAATATTCAGAACATCTGTGCCTTGTGTTATCCTTCCATCCTAGAGTTGTTCAGGAGAAGAGGCTTGCAATATTTGCCAGAGTTTTGATGAATCATTCAGTGGCACTGATTTCAGATCAGAAGGCAAAGTTCACATGCATGCATCGAAATTAAAAGTTATATAAAATGTGCAAGATAGACTTGAAAAACTGGTTTTATGCAATAAAGTAGGTTTTGTTTTTATACATAATTAACACCAGTAGTTGGATGAAACTGCACAGTATGAACTATTTTTATCATCGTGAGAGCTAATCAGACTTTTTTCTGTGCCACCATGAAGCTAGTCAAAGTTTAATTTCACTGAGCCTCTGATTTCTCTGATGCTTAAAACATACCAACATTGATATTAACAACATTAAAAGATCCATAATGGTTAAGCTGAAGAGTTACTAAGTGCACTACTTAGTGCATTCTGTTTAACCAGGTAAGAAAAGCCATTGTTCTTCATCCAAATTAAAGGGTATTACCCCAATAATAAAGGATTGTTATTTTAATGGAAGATTAATGAGGGACAGCAACTGTCCTTCAAATGAAGAAATAGCAGCAGAAATTGGTATTTCACATTGAATCAATTGCAAGCGTGCTGCTTTTGTCGCTCTCATAAGGTCATTTCAATACAAGTCAGAGACCATGTTTGCAAGCTTCACTTAGATGATACAAGGCATGCAAAAGCAGCTGATCTTAGACTTTAGCATCACTGCCCTTAAAGAGCAGCAGGTTGAGATATGGATATGTAAAAGAAAATAATTTTGCAAGGTCTGCATTTTTCTTCCTTGCTCTAGTAACACCCTGGTTCCCATACAATTATCTACAGCTAAGGTAACAGCTTTTCTAAGTTCCATGTTTCAGAAGGCTGCACCTTGGAATACTATCTTAAACAGGAACAATTTTTGATGTCAAGAGTATGGTTAAAATTGATTTCATAAATATACACTTAATGATACATTTGCTAGATCTTCTAAATAACTGCAGGTGCAATTTATGATTGATTTGTTATTTCTGTTGGATTATGATTAAACTAGTAACTGCATGTCAGAGAATTTCTGTTTGCTGCCTGAATCAGTTGTTTGAGCTGATAGAAAGAAGCTAGAGTGCAAAAAAAGCTGAAAGAAGCTAGAGTGCAAAAAAATCCAATGCTTTTGACTTAACTCCTTGCTTTCAGATGGACTTAGTCTTTAACTACCCTTCACAAACCTGTCAAATACTAGGCAAGGAGATTTACAGCCTTAGAAATACATTTGCTCAACCACACATTGTCAGAGCTGACAAGTAACTTAGGATTTCTTTTTTTCCTATATTCCATTTTAGATGTTTACCAAGGATTATATAAACCTCTTTTATTCTGTTTCACACAAACAAATACTTCTGCTGGCCTAGCTTAGAATCCCACTGGCACATATTTTGCTGAGTTATTGTAACTCATGTTCTATTATTCCCAAATTACACAATAATCACAAGATTATGGTCAAAGTTTAGCCTTAAAAGCAGATGAGGACGGACTGCAAAATTTTATGACAAGAGTCCTCGTTGGTATTGGCCAAATGAATCATATTCTAAAGCAAATAGTTTGTTGCTTATAGGCTATGCTGCTTCCATGGTGGGATTAGTAAATTGATAAATAAATCACCCTTTGGTGGATTGTGATGTGGCCTCAAATTCACTCCAAAATTCTCTGCCTCCTCCTCCTGCCACGCTGCACAGGAGGATGGGGAGTGGGGGTTGGGGTCAGTTCACCACACGTTTTCTCTGCTGCTCCTTCTTTCTCAGGGGGACAAGTCCTCACACTTCCCCTGTTCCACCGTGGGGTCCCCCCCATGGTGGACAGTTTTCCATGAACTTCTCCTGTGTTAGCCCTTTCTCCTATGTTAGCCCTTCCTGTAGGCTGTGGTTCCTCCTGAATTGCTCCAGTGCAGGTCCCTTCTACAGGGTGCAGTCCTTCAGGGACAGACTGATCCAGTGTGGGTCTGCCACAGGATCACAGTGGGCAGTGACAGTGTGGGCTCCCCATTCCATGAGGCCACAGGTCCTGCCAAGAGCCTGGTTTGGCATGGGCTTAGCACAGCATCACAGGCTCCTTTGGGTATCCCTCTGCCCTGGCATGGGATCCTCCACAGGCAGCAGGTGGACCTCCACGGGCTGCAGGAGCACATCTGCCTCACCATGGTCTGCATCAAGGGCTGCAGGGGAGTCTGTGTCCCAGATCCCAGAGAACCTCCTTCCCCTCCTTCCCCTCCTTCACTGATCTGCAGAGCTGTTGCTCTCACATATTCTCACTTGTCTCATCTTTGGCTGCAATTTGCTCCCGTGCTGTGAATTCTTTCCCCTTCTTAACCATGTTATCCCAGAGGTGCTGCCACTATCACTGATGGGCTCAGCCTTGGCCAGCAGTGGGTCTCTATCCCACATTGGGAAAGCTTCTGGCAGCTTCTCACAGAAGGCACTCCTGTAGCCCCCATCCCCAATGCCAAAATCTGGCCATTAAATCCCAATTCACAAATGAAAACAATGACAGACACATCCTGTGTTCTTCTCTGCATGGGATCAGTTAACTTAAATCTCTTGCATTTCCAACCCCTTTTCCTGTTGAATTTAAGATGGCTGGAGAATTTTCAGGATAAAATCTAGAGCTGTGGTTTATCATTTAACATATATTATACTTTTATTTGTATCTTTCATCATAGAGAAGGGCAGGGAAGAGAAAAATGGTAAAAAGATTATGGACGAGTCATTATTATAAGGAAATGAATCTGGGTTTCCTCACTGACTCACAATTTCTCTGACTTATCATTTCAGTGGATTAACTACTCAAATCAAATTGAATGATAAACTCAGTCTAATATAAACTGCAGAGCACATTATTTTTAAATCTTTCTGCTTTTCAGTCTTTTACAGATCTTTCCCCCAAAATAGATCTACTTCATTTTCCTTGTTTATGAGAATGTGAACAAAGCTGTGGAAATTATAAATAACAGTAACAACTGTTGGTAGATGAAGTGTCTTGATCCATCTTGCAAACAATCTCCAATGTCAAAATTTTTTAAAGAATTAGACTACAGTCTAAACACAGGATTCACTGTCTTTGAATCTAGAATTTGAAAACACAGATAAATGATGGCTATGATTCCCTACAAATATCTGTCATGTTATTTTCTCATGCATCAATGTAATTAAGAAAAAACAGCCTATGATTTAAAATTCATGCAACCTTTGAGTCAAATAAAAACTTTAAATCCTTTTCATGAGCACATAACTTCTACCATATGTATTTTCAAAAGGACACATTGGATATAAAATTACTACAGCTTAAAGTACTGCAAAAGATGAGTAGTGCATATGGATACTGACTTACACATATCACATTCAACAGCTAAGTGCACTTCAATATCATCATAAGTCACATCAGAGTGCTATTTCAAGCCCTCTGTTTCCCCCCAGCAGAACATCTCACTTCACAGTACAGCTCAGGAAATGCTTTTTATTTAAGATCCAGCAAGTCCCTGTGATGACCTAGTTCTGACAAGTTACCTGAGTTACTGAACTGACCTTTGGACAAAGCCAGAAAATGAGATGCACGAGCTAAGGTCAGTGTTCTCATGTTCCACACACTATTTAAAAGGTCTCACAAGACTCACATGACTATGTCTTGGGCACAGTACAACTGAACAATAAACAGATGAAAGAAGCAACAGAAACAAAAATGAAATACTCTGTTTTTTCTTGAGGACGAGTATAACTTCAATGGGTTACAAGCAGCCACTATTCTGCAGCTTCACTCAGCTTCAGCCAGGCCATGGGACAATGCAGCATCAGAATAGGGAAGTTTGTTTTCATAATGTGCTACTAGCCATGTGAATTACTCCTTTTTTTTTTTTTTTTAATCAATCCTGCTTCCTAACTCTTGATTTTCTTCAGACACACGTCTAGAAATGAGTAAAGGTTTCTTGTTAGTAAGACTTAGTTGCTCAAAATTTAGACCATGTCTCAGTAGCTTTGTTGTTTTATAGCAGAAGAAAATGGTTTTATTGAAGAAAATATTTTTATTAGGCAGATAAGTGACAGAATTTTGTAAGCTGTAAATTCCACAAGCCATCTTGGTTGAGATCCAGAAAGCTCAAGGCCCACTGGGTTGAAATAGTGATGGTTTTCTGGAATAGAGTTGATTTTCTTCACAACAGCTTGTATGAGGCTTTGTTTTGGACCTGTGCTAGAAACAGTTTTGACAATTCAGGCTGGGGATGCACAAGGAGTTGGGAAGGGACACAGTTGGGACAGCTGACCCCAAATAACAAAGAGATATCCCAGACCATAAGGCATCATACTCAGTATATAAAGTGGGGGCAGGAAGGAGGAAGAAGGGGATGTTTGTAGTCATGACATTTGTCTTCCCAAGTCACCATGGTGTGTGATGGGGCCCTGCTCTCATGGGAATGCCTGAGTACTTGCCTGCCCATGGGAAGTGGTGAATTAATTCCTTAGTTTGCCTTGCTTTATTTGCATGCATGGCTTTTGTTTTACCAGTTGAACTGTTAAACTTTACCTTCACCCATGAGTTTTCCCACTTTCATCCTTCTGATTCTGTCTCCCATCCTAAGGTAGAGAGAGTGAGGTTTTGTGGTACTGAGTTGCTGGCTGGGCTTAAATCATTGCAAATAGATATCAACAAAAATACTCATACAGTCCTTTTTTATGTTTACATTGTCCACATGGTTAACATTATTTGTTTTCATTGTTAATATTGAAAAAAAATGTTTTCAATGTTCAGCAAAAACTGAAATAAGAGGAAATATATCACAATTGCAATGATTTAACATAACAGATAATTTCTACTACACCTTAGATCATGGGCTTTTTAAATTTTAATTTTAGTTTTTTAACTTGTGTGTTTTCCCTCAAAAGAAGAGTTAAAAAGTAAGCAGTTAAGTAAAACTAATAGTCTAATCATATCTTGGTTTGGCATCAGAAACAAGATGCTTTAACTCCCTTCAGTGTACAGATAAGCCTCACAATTTTGACATAAACTCAGTTACTGGTAGGTGATGCAACTGGGAACAATGGGCCATGTGAGAAAACTGAGATTTGGGTATTGGAGAAAGCCCAATGTGCTGAATGACATCCCAGGACAGGGGGCACTGCCCTTGAGGTCAATTGAATAAATTCATAAAATGAATTAACTCCTCTTAAGAGTTGTCTCTAGGTGGGCACACAAGAAGAGACATTCCCAGTACCAAGCCATTACTTTTATATGCTGCTCATGGGTGCATCCACAAGCCTTGGCAGGATGTTTCCTGTTGGAAGCCTCTTAAGGGAAAGCCCATTCATGGGCTTGTGGGTTCATTCATGTGTGTCTGTTTCATATAAGCAACCATATCAGTGGGCTTGTGGTGTGAGCCAGACAAGTGACCAAGCAGGTGTCTGGCCTGTGAGCAGAGCCCACTGTGAAGACCAAAAAAGCCAGCAGCTGGGTTAGTATAAATCTGGTTATTCCACTGAGAACAAAGGTGGAGGCAAGTGCCACGATCCTTTCCTCCTTTGCATTCTCTTTCTCACCATCTTCAGTCCCCAAAAGATCAGAATCTTGACAAAAGGTGAAGAAAACACACAGGATTACTACAAAATACATGATGTATGCCCATTAAAAGGGTTTTCAGTGTTGCATTGCTAGTTCACTTTTTGTTGGCATTGTCCTGCTGGGAGTTAAGCATACCTCTCAAATATCAACAAATGATGGTCAATAGCCATGGAACATGTAATAATGGAGATGAAGATGAGATGCATCACTCTGCAGCACATGCACACATCAGCTCAAATACTATCACCAGATACATCTCTAAACTCACTTCTTACCACCTGTAGCCACAGGTATGAAATCTGCATTTCCTTCAGTTGGATAGGTCCTCTGCTGTAAATGAATAAATAAATTAAAACAAGAAATTTCAGAACACAACTGATCAAAACATGTAGGAATAATTCTGATTATCAAAAGCATCTCTTTTGAATGCTTTTTGAGTGACTGGTTTCATGCAAGTACACAGGACAATTCTTCTCTAGGAATTTTGTCTACCTGTCACTAAACTGCTGTTATTGTAACAGGAGACCTGACCATGGAATCCCAAGTATTCTTGTTTTTGTTAATTGAATATTCACAAATTGTACTAGTCAACGGGCTCTGGGCACTACTCCTTGATCAAAGGGGCTGGAAAGGGTGATCTCCAGAAGCACTTTCCAACCTCAGGCATTCTGTAAAAGTCCAGTGTCTTTCCACACTGAGATGCATGCAGCCTGTTGGCTACAGAGGTTTCCTTCACACAAGTGCAAGGTTATTTTGTCAAGTGCTTTCTAAGAACAGATATTCTTTTGTACACCCTCTTTACAGCTCTTCACTCTCAAGGAACAAATTGCTTTTCTTCTGTCCTGCTCACAGAAAGAAAATCCCTCTTTTGATTCTGCTTGTGCCATTTCACTGTGTCTTGTCAATGGGACAAATTGCCCTTTCTTTTTCTTTCTCTTCTCTTCTCTTCTCTTCTCTTCTCTTCTCTTCTCTTCTCTTCTCTTCTCTTCTCTTCTCTTCTCCCCTTCATGCCAGTCCTCAAGGCCTATGAAATCCTTTTCTCTTACCAAAGTAGTACAGCAAACATTGTCAGTAATGCAACAGCCTCTGAACTCTCTTTTCATTTTCCTAACATGTTCAGCAATTCTTACCTATTACAGGAAAGGAATTACAGAAAGTGCCATTTCCACTGCTGGCAGCTTGAATCTAAAAAAGGTTCCAGAAAACATTTGGATCTCTCCTTGTACTTTTTTCTCCTTGCAACTCTGGTTACACTTTTGTTCCATTTAATTGTTTTGACTCAGTTTTATGTATTTTTAAGCCTAGCTGCACTCTTGGTACAAGGCAGATGCTACTATAAAGAGAAGATGAGAAGGACATTAATAAAAATGTCAGATTCCTGCTGTCCTCATGGGACAGCTGTTTTTCTCCACGTGCCCCATGGGATGGGTCTTGGCTGTAGACACTACTACTGAGAAGGTGAAGTTGAGTGTGAGGTGTTGCACTGGAGCAATGCCAAGCATGCTGACCAAAGGCACATGCACTGCAGAGACACTGGCAATAGACACACCTCACAACCCACCCACAAAGCCAAGTTAAATGTTTTACAGAGAGGAATAGATGTGGCAAAACTTCTTGGTCTGGTTTTTAAAGGGAAAATTGAAATCACACTTCCATAAACTTGAGATATAAACCAAAAAAGAGATATTACTGTGTACTGGAGAAACTCTTTCCACCCAGAATTCTTCTGGCTAAGAATTGGAGATGATTCTTAAAATGGCCCTGTTTGGAAGGGGCCTGAAGGAAAAGAAATATTAATACTAATACTATTAGTGCTACTACTAATAATATTTTTCTATTTATTTTTTCTTGTTGAAATTTGCTTGCCTTCCATTAATTTTCAGGTGCTGTCTATAAATAGAATTTAAAAAAACCCCTCAAATACAAATAAAAAGGGGAAGGGAAAAAAAAAAAAGAAAATTGAAATCCATGAGGTCATTGGAACAAAAGCAGAGGCCATCTTTGCATTAACTGTAGGACTAAAAGCAAGGATTTCTGTCCCTGCAGTTGATTTACTATATAATGCTAGGCAGGTTATTTAATTGTGTTTTAATTTCCCCACCTTTGAGGTAAGTCTAATGGAATCTTGTGAGGGATAATATATTTCCCCATCACTTTGAGATCTTTGGATATAACAGGTTATTGCACTGAAGTAGCTCCTTATGGGACATCACACAAAATGAAAATGCAACACTGAAAGGCATATCCTTTGGGCTGTGGGTTCTATTTTTTATCATCCAAAACAAGTCAGTTTACATATTTATGGTAAGAGTGTTGCCTTCTACATGCCTTCTACATCTTGGATTTTTAACGTTATCATGAAGGAGAAGGAGCATTTGAGGGAAAAAACTTAAGTAGAAATTTAATTTAGGGAAATATATCTTACTATTGAAATTAATGTGTCTTTCTGTGGTTTTATGTGTCTTTCTGTGGGATGTAAAATCTTATGTAGGATGTGGGTCAGAAAACTTTGCAACTCAAAAAATTCAATCCCTTCTGTCACTCAGCACTGACAGTGGGAGAATTAATATCTGTCCCTAACTGGGCTCAGAGCACCATGTGCATGAACTGTTGCCACTAGCTGGTGGAAACAAGTCCAAGAGTTTAATCCAGGGAAAAGCCTTTTGAAAGCTCTTGGCTAGCTCTCAGTTCCATCCATTGACAGCTACTAGTTTTGTGTTACAAACATAAATATTGCCAAAATAGAGACTGTTGGTGTTGAACAGAACCTTTAAATAACAAGCAGCAGCAAGATCTTTCAAAGCCACTGGGTGAGCAGCAACAGCTGTCACCAGCTGCAAACTGTCACTAAATCAGGACTATCCTGCAGCCTCAAAGGGACAACAAGGAGTCAAAAATGTTTGCCTTAGCAATTGTCCACTAGGGATCACATTGCCATAAATTTGCCATCAAGACAGTGGTGTTTCCCAGCCACCTAGAGCTGCCTGTTTGTGGCATGCTGAAAGGCAGAGGGTGGGCCAGCCTGACTAGACCCTGGGTATCTCACGGTCTGTCTCAAGCCTAAGTGCCACCAGCACTAGGAAACCTGAGCTCCTCAGTGCATACTGAATGAGGGACTTACAACATAGCTTTGGAGTCATCAAACCCTGACTGCTGCTTCACTTTAAAATACTTGGAGAATGAGATGGTGCTGATCTGCACCTCTGTTATTTGGTTGTGTGGTGAGAAAGGACCTGGAACAGGAGCCCCTGTTGTGGGGACTTCATGTGATCGAGGGGTGTGAACTGTACAGCAGAATTCCCAGACAGTCCTACAACTGCAAGATTTTTGTGGGGTTCCTTTCACTTCCATATACAGGTTGAATGAGAGATCAAAGAGAAAAAATGACGTCTTGCAGGTTGAGATGTGGCTTCAGAGAAAATCATGTGTTTTAGCTCTAGATCACAAGATTTAGTGCTTGGTCTATTCCAGTACCACACACTCCGTATCCTAAACTCGTGCAAAGTGCAAACATAAAACCAGTAAAAGTCACACAGTCACTATTTTAGCCTACCAGTCACCCACANAGTGCTTGGTCTATTCCAGTACCATGCACTCCGTATCCTAAACTTGTGCAAAGTGCAAAAATATAAAACCAGTAAAAGTATTTCAGCCTACCAGTCACTCATGTATTTTGAAATAAATGTCTTGAAGAAAGGATTAAGACCTTTAAATCCTAAGTGGAGAAAATTATCTGCTCAGAGTTTTTTATAAATCTCTGAAACCCTAGAAAATGAAAAAGAAGGATTTAAAACATTTTTTCTCCATGTATTTAGCTGGCAAGGCTGGCAAATTATGGTTATGTTTAGTTGAATTCCAGCCTCTAAATCAGTAAAAATTCTCTCTTCTGGAGACACTGTTCAAATGGCATTCTGTATTTAAGAAGCAGCATATGCATTTGGGCTTGCGGTTGGCAAGTTAAGATGTGTGAATGTGCCTTAAAAAGAGAATTCCCAAGGATGGCCCAACCATTTCTATGTTCCAGATTCATGTTCCAACCTTTGTATCTGTGAGAGACCCAGTCATTTCACCATGAGCCATAACCTAAATTCTTTTTGTAGCTTGACTACTAAGCCCACCTTGAATTTTCTCATGTTTTCTCCTTTCATTTAGTGCAATGAACAAGAGATATTTGCTAAAGGAATCTAAGATCTTTCTCAGCAGCCCTACACAATCCTGTCTAGCAGGAGAGATCAATAAAAACAGTTTAGTCTCTTTGTGCAAGCTGATATACTTTTCACCTCATTTCAAGGAATTTCTAAATACTGCAGAATGCTGATGATGAAAACAGAAAAGAAGAAATATGCAACATGCTCTGAAAGATTAAATAAATCCCTATATGTCATCAACCAGATAAACTTGTTCTTTTCAAAAAAGTATCTCAGTAGTGAACACAGAGATGAATCTGCATTTAGGCAATTTCTTAACATTTAATTAATTTACCTGAAATGCACTCTTAGGTACTACTTTTTAGTTTTACATCTACAGAGTGGAAAACTCATTTACTACTGCCAAAAAAGTGGAGCATTTAATAATATACACTTCTATATTTACATATTGATCTAATTTTTATATAAATAATCAGACAAGAGTATTAATAACAGCAATAAATAACAGATTTGCTCTTTTAAGACTAAAAGGTGTTGGCAATACTCCCAATACAAAGTCACCTCTTTAGTGACTGAGAGAAACTGTGAGAAATGCAGAGCCAACACAGTGGTTTCCATACCAGTGCAATGTTATTTCCCCCAGTTTGGGCACCCATGAATTCTAGACTTCTTTCCTAAATGATTTGGTTTCTATGTTTTCTTTAGGAAACTTGCACAGCTGGTAGTGCAAGAGAAGACCTAACATACTTTATTTTGAAGCTCCTTTTACAATTTTCTGTACAGCTTTTTACACAGTCCTTTTATTTTTTCATGTATCTGTTGATAATAGAGATATTGCATTGATCCTGTTTTATACTTTCTTCACCTTCAGCCAAATATTATACATTTAAATAAATGAGCTTTTGTGCCCTAACCTATTTACCTTGCATGTGGTTTCAATCTCTGTGTTTTGGGATATGAACAACTTCTATATATACAAGGTTTAAAAGAGTGTATAGTGAGGTATTTGCTAAATTAAAGATTTGGTAATTTTTATAAAGCTCCAGAATTGCTGCTAAGTAGGAACTAACAAATGTGTTAATTTCTTATGTTCTCTGACCTTTCTTATTACTTTTCTCCAAAGTTCTTCCACATTATAACAAATATTACATATATATATATATATATATATATAATTATTATAATTATTATATAAAGTTGAAGTCTAGTTTGAATTGAAGAAAGATGTCCAAGTTTGATTTTGTTAAAACTGAATGAAAAGGTGTTCTACCTCCATGCTGACAGGAAACTTAAATGCACCTTGCAAAAATTTAGAGAGAGGTAACTAGGGATTTGGAAAAAAGCCTTGAAATGACTACTTGTTTTGAAATAAAAATGCTGAGATGTCATTGAATTTTTTTTTTTCTTGTATTGCATTGCTATGGTCCTACCTCTTTTATAGTTTATGTTCTGCTTTTTCCCTTCCAGGGATTGTCATTGGGTTTTTGTTTTTTTGTTTGGTTTGGTTCCTTTTTAATTGCAATAATTGGTATGTTCCTTAAATTAGTCTCTTTTAAATCATAAAATGAGACTTTTTGAACACCTCCTCCTAATACAAGCTTTGAGATTTTTTTGCTTTCTTGCATGGAGTCTTGCACGTTTTCTTTCCACATATAGCTTCAAATTATTGTCATCTTTCTTTCTTTGTTCTAAGAAAATGTCAGTTATGTGCTAGCTAGTAATGCTATTGCAAGCTCCTCCTCTCTTTTCTTCTGAATTTACACTTACGTTTCTAGATTTATTTTAATATTTAAGTCACTCTTATTTCATCTCTTTCTGAAATATACTCTGCTGAACTANGCAAAGTGCAAACATAAAACCAGTAAAAGTCACACAGTCACTATTTTAGCCTACCAGTCACCCACATATTTTGAAATAAATGTCTTGAAGAAAGGATTAAGACCTTTAAATCCTAAGTGGAGAAAATTATCTGCTCAGAGTTTTTTATAAATCTCTGAAACCCTAGAAAATGAAAAAGAAGGATTTAAAACATTTTTTCTCCATGTATTTAGCTGGCAAGGCTGGCAAATTATGGTTATGTTTAGTTGAATTCCAGCCTCTAAATCAGTAAAAATTCTCTCTTCTGGAGACACTGTTCAAATGGCATTCTGTATTTAAGAAGCAGCATATGCATTTGGGCTTGCGGTTGGCAAGTTAAGATGTGTGAATGTGCCTTAAAAAGAGAATTCCCAAGGATGGCCCAACCATTTCTATGTTCCAGATTCATGTTCCAACCTTTGTATCTGTGAGAGACCCAGTCATTTCACCATGAGCCATAACCTAAATTCTTTTTGTAGCTTGACTACTAAGCCCACCTTGAATTTTCTCATGTTTTCTCCTTTCATTTAGTGCAATGAACAAGAGATATTTGCTAAAGGAATCTAAGATCTTTCTCAGCAGCCCTACACAATCCTGTCTAGCAGGAGAGATCAATAAAAACAGTTTAGTCTCTTTGTGCAAGCTGATATACTTTTCACCTCATTTCAAGGAATTTCTAAATACTGCAGAATGCTGATGATGAAAACAGAAAAGAAGAAATATGCAACATGCTCTGAAAGATTAAATAAATCCCTATATGTCATCAACCAGATAAACTTGTTCTTTTCAAAAAAGTATCTCAGTAGTGAACACAGAGATGAATCTGCATTTAGGCAATTTCTTAACATTTAATTAATTTACCTGAAATGCACTCTTAGGTACTACTTTTTAGTTTTACATCTACAGAGTGGAAAACTCATTTACTACTGCCAAAAAAGTGGAGCATTTAATAATATACACTTCTATATTTACATATTGATCTAATTTTTATATAAATAATCAGACAAGAGTATTAATAACAGCAATAAATAACAGATTTGCTCTTTTAAGACTAAAAGGTGTTGGCAATACTCCCAATACAAAGTCACCTCTTTAGTGACTGAGAGAAACTGTGAGAAATGCAGAGCCAACACAGTGGTTTCCATACCAGTGCAATGTTATTTCCCCCAGTTTGGGCACCCATGAATTCTAGACTTCTTTCCTAAATGATTTGGTTTCTATGTTTTCTTTAGGAAACTTGCACAGCTGGTAGTGCAAGAGAAGACCTAACATACTTTATTTTGAAGTTCCTTTTACAATTTTCTGTACAGCTTTTTACACAGTCCTTTTATTTTTTCATGTATCTGTTGATAATAGAGATATTGCATTGATCCTGTTTTATACTTTCTTCACCTTCAGCCAAATATTATACATTTAAATAAATGAGCTTTTGTGCCCTAACCTATTTACCTTGCATGTGGTTTCAATCTCTGTGTTTTGGGATATGAACAACTTCTATATATACAAGGTTTAAAAGAGTGTATAGTGAGGTATTTGCTAAATTAAAGATTTGGTAATTTTTATAAAGCTCCAGAATTGCTGCTAAGTAGGAACTAACAAATGTGTTAATTTCTTATGTTCTCTGACCTTTCTTATTACTTTTCTCCAAAGTTCTTCCACATTATAACAAATATTACATATATATATATATATATATAT
>VZRH01008001.1:459607-479853 GCA_013397555.1 Urocynchramus pylzowi | reverse complement strand
AATTATTATATAAAGTTGAAGTCTAGTTTGAATTGAAGAAAGATGTCCAAGTTTGATTTTGTTAAAACTGAATGAAAAGGTGTTCTACCTCCATGCTGACAGGAAACTTAAATGCACCTTGCAAAAATTTAGAGAGAGGTAACTAGGGATTTGGAAAAAAGCCTTGAAATGACTACTTGTTTTGAAATAAAAATGCTGAGATGTCATTGAATTTTTTTTTTCTTGTATTGCATTGCTATGGTCCTACCTCTTTTATAGTTTATGTTCTGCTTTTTCCCTTCCAGGGATTGTCATTGGGTTTTTGTTTTTTTGTTTGGTTTGGTTCCTTTTTAATTGCAATAATTGGTATGTTCCTTAAATTAGTCTCTTTTAAATCATAAAATGAGACTTTTTGAACACCTCCTCCTAATACAAGCTTTGAGATTTTTTTGCTTTCTTGCATGGAGTCTTGCACGTTTTCTTTCCACATATAGCTTCAAATTATTGTCATCTTTCTTTCTTTGTTCTAAGAAAATGTCAGTTATGTGCTAACTAGTAATGCTATTGCAAGCTCCTCCTCTCTTTTCTTCTGAATTTACACTTACGTTTCTAGATTTATTTTAATATTTAAGTCACTCTTATTTCATCTCTTTCTGAAATATACTCTGCTGAACTAACTCTGTTGGCCTTGGTAGGACTTCTTTTCTGACCTTGCTAATCTTCCCTACTTGCTTCTCTACTACAAATAGAGTAGAAATTGGGTGATGAATTGATGAGTTTTTTATAGGGTAAATAATTAAAAATCCTTATTATATAAGAAAAATGAAGATTTGCTTTGTCTTTTGAAAATATTAGTGAAAAAGAAAAAAAAAAAAACGCCCAAACAAATTGAATGCAATTAGTAATTGTCAAATACTTCCAGTGTTTGCCACAAATCCCTAAGCAGTCCATGAATGCCTAATATTTACAAACACAAAATTCTCACAGAACAGCAGTGTTATTTTAGATTTTTTCCTTGTGCTGTAATAAGCTAATTATGACCAAATTAATGTACTCTGTAACTTGAATAGTGCTGATGCATTACAAATGAAGAACAGTGGTTTTGCAGCATTAGCATGCCTGGGTGCTGAGCACCATGTTCTCTCACCCATTCACAACCTCATAGCTAGAGATTTATTTTGACCCTTTTGTGTCCTTTACAAAACTGTGACTTCAGAGTAAGTTATGATCTTGAAAAAACACCAGTAGTTATGGATTGCTGCTCAACTTGTCAAAACAACTCAAGGCAAATGAAGCCTAACCATGGTGAATTATTGGTCTGCTTCTTCACAGTACAAGCCTATATATAAACACAGATGAAAACTGGAAAATGATAATTCAATGTCAGAGTTTTGTGCTGTTATACAAAGTTCAGAGATGGTGTCTCCAACACAGGCTTCAATAACTTTAGCAAGACAGGACCTTAACCCCTTGTCTAGATACTTTTCAACTATCATTGAATCAGGAGAAGAGATCTGAAACCAGGTCTCTGTGTCTAAAACTTAAATGCCTAAAGTTGTTTAGTCATCACTTAACCAAGACCTGCTTCAAATTTGCTCTACAACCAATTCAGTTCTGTTGCTAGTACTTTATGCTTCGACTCTTTTGGATTCACAAATTCACAGATGTTTCTTCACCCATTATCATATCTGGAGTATACATAAAAAATATTCCTAGAATATGAATTACATAGAGCTTGGTCGTAAGTTACAGTCACGTAATAAAGCGTTTTTTATATAAATCTGTGGCATTATCTCCTCTCTGATGAATTCTGGATAAAAGACATTTCCCCAGGAATATGCAGATGGTTATTTGTGGCTAGTATCTCAGCAAAAAAAAATCAACCCAAAACCAAAAACAAACAAACAACAGTAATAATAAAATAATTACTGTATTGGAATTCAAACTTTACGGTACTGGAATTCAAACTTATCCTTACCTGATATATTTAAGATGTAAAAAATATTTCTTGTGGGCACTGAGGGCTAGAAGCTCTCAAAATTTCCTGAAACTGAAGTGTCTCACACTTGGAATCTGTCCAAGTTAAATTCTCCAGCACTTCTCACAGCTGTGAATCTGTCTGTGAATGTCAAGCAGATCTTTTACATATTCCATATTTTTCATTCCATAAGAGTGTTTCACACCTTAATGAAAACAGCATGTGCCAATTAACAAGCTAGTATCAGTTGTATTTGCATTTTCTTAATTAAGCCTCAAAAAAAATAAAAAGGAAAGTGAGCTCTGCTAAGATTGTGTTTTGACAGCACTGTCTATCTTTATCTACTAGATGGAGACAATATATTCCAGAAGACTGAAACAGAAACAAGTTAACAAGTTCTTTCAAATATATTAAATAATTTTCTTCCTTGTCTGTTTTACAGCTTCCTACATTGCATCTCTTATCTTGCAGTCAGGTTTCGGAGGGGGAGACAAACATTTTAAAGCTTTACTAAGCATTCTAAAGATCTCTGTGAGAAAATAGCTGAAGTGAGAAGGTGTTTGGATGGAAAGAACAGCCACATTTTGGTCTCAAAGACCACGATGGGGCTGGAACCTTATCAAAGTTCAGTCCTACCAGCTACAGAAATAGTATCCCCTCTACAGTGAGTCTTAGATAATTTTACACCTGTCTGTGTAGCTCATATGAAAAAAGCAATAATGAAAATTGATTCAGTGAAACATTTGGGACTAGTGCCTACACTCTTGAAAATATGTGAAGCTGAACTCTATTAGAAAAAAGTCATGCTCTTTGAAAGCTCCATGATGTAAAACCATAGTTTCCAGAACATAAGACACCTTTTGACACCACCATTGAATTCCTCCATGTACATACTTTTGTTGCTTAGGGTACATTCTCAACTTAGAAAAGAGGATAAGGGGGAAGGAAGACAATGTTTTCTCTTTTCATATCAATGAAGAATCAGAAAACCATAGAAAAATCAGAGTTGCAGCTGTTCTGCAAATAGTGCAGAACCATAACCCTCATATATGCTGGAGGATGCTGTCATCAGCAGTTGCACAGACTCAAAGCATCATCTTTTTTTGCTACTGCAAGCCAGCTGTAGACACCAAAGATACAGATTTCCAACAGTTTGCTGTGCCAAATCAAGAACATTTCTAAGAAGGAGTGATTATGTTAACAAGCTGTTGTTTACTTTTTTGATGTTGATTCTGGCAGTAAGGAATTTAATCCTGTTCTGAAACAACTGCACAGCAATCCAACAGAAATGCAACTAGTTACAGCAAAGAACAGCACTACACAATCTTGGGTTAAAATTGCAGTGTTCAGCCACAGAACACCAATATTATTGTCCATGATGATGACAGGTAGAATCCTGAACATTCAGGAGGTATTTTCCACTGATTTCAGGAGAATCATGATTTTAGCTGAGAGCTGTAGCTTCACACATAGCAATTGTCTCTCTTTAAAAGTACAACATGTCTCAAAGAAAGGGATGTTAGCTCACTGAAGAAAAAAAAAATATTGAAAGGGTTTTTTTGAAGTCGCCTAATAAAATCTCTACCTGGAACAGGCCCAATTAGATCAGGTGGCCCAGGGTCTTGTCCATTAAAACATTGGATGCTTCCAAAGGTGGAAACTTCCTAATCAGTCTGGAAAACCTGTTTATTTACCCTCATAGTCAAAAGAAATAATTTCAAGTTGTCAGGTCAAAATTTTCAGCCTCCAGAAGCTGTCCTCACCAGCAGCACCAGCCCACCAGATGTGGCCACAAGTATATACAGCTTATAGAAAATATCCCTAGGTGTTCAAGCCTGGAAATCACTGTGACAACTGCTAGTTAGTTTTCTGGAATATCAACCTCCAAATGACTCACTTAATAATGAAGAATAGGAAATTAAGGTTGATATTCATGATGCTGGAAAATTCTTTCATGTTCTCACAGTATTTTTTATAATTTTTGATAATGTTAGAGTAAAAAATTTTGCAACTCAATGAAAAAGAAACAACAACCCTTCTGAAAACTGCTACTTTCCCCCCCCACCCCTCATTTTATCTTAGCCATGATTTCTGAGAAATTAAGATGATTTTATAAAGTTAAAAATATTTAAATATTTTGAGGAAACTGTCACTGTTTCTGTGTGCCTTCCAGAACAGAAATCCCAGAACATGAATGCACTCCCTGCATAAAGAAAGTTTTTTATCATTCATATTGTTCAGTTGATAACTTATATATGACATCTAGGGAAAATCCATTCTGTCTGACACCAGCTGGACCAAATGTCTCTTGAAATCATTAGGTAATGATATACACATAGAAGATAAAGATAAAATCTTGGAGACAAGGAAGACTATTCAAAAAGCCTTTTAAGGATTTCCTGAGCCAGGAATATTTTTTGTTGCTCATTGAAAGGCCAAAAAGGATAATTTTGTGCTGCAACGTAATTTGCTGCAGAACAGCTCTGAAAACAGAGCCATTTATCTGTTTTGGTGTGACATAGTGCTGAACTGAAAATCTCTGCTGAGAGCTAGGCTTGTTTAGCTGAATCACCATTCTCTATTAATGCATACAGTGTCTGCCAGCCAGCTCAGGTTGTGAAAAGTGTGAGCTAGATTTTCTGTGAAACAAGCAATGCAAACATCATAAGAAACTTTTCCTTTCTTATATCACATTGAAATTTGTGGGATTGTGGTTGGGGAAAAGTAGAGCTGATGGATGGCAGGCTGTCTCTATCAAAAAATTAAAGAAAGAGCAAGCACTTTGCAGAGTTGGCTAATTCCTTTGGTAGTGTTTCATCTTTTTTTAAATAAATGAAAGCTATACTTGACCTGCTAGTGTCAAGTATGTACAAGACTGTAATGGTGACCACCCCCCCCACCATTACAGTCCTAAATCACTATATAGAAAGTTTCTTATTGAGAGTCTCTAAAATATGGGGAGAGAAGATCAAGAACAACTTATTTGCCCACTGGGGCAGCACATCTCCTGAGGCAACACATCTCACATTGCTTGAATGCACAGACTTTTTGCCATGTACCCAAGACACACAATAGAAAACTGTGCCATTACTGCTCATTAGTGAATTGAAGAAGGAAGTCAATATTGTAATTTGCCCATCCTTTAGTGAATTATTCTCATACGATTACAGTACTATCTCCCACAGTTTTGACCCCATCATAACCCCTGCTGGGAGAACACTGACACTGGAATTTTAAAAAGCTTTTGCCAGCACATGATTTAGTTGTAGTATGAAGAAGTTTTACATTTGAGTGCTACAAAAGCTGACTTCCCGATGGTGCGCACTGTATTGCTGTCTAATTTGCACTTCCTGCATGGATGAAAGCACTTGGCCTTCAGTCTCAGATCTCCCAGACTACCTGGGAGTGCACACAGAGAAGAGCAATGCACGCCCTGGAGCATCTTTTTGCTGTAGTACATGATTAGGTGGGAATCAAGGAATGTCTGACAGCCTATTTTTCATCATTCTTTTGACAGATTGGGGAAACATCTACCTTAGCTGTGGAGCCTTCAGAATAATTTGATTCCTCCTGAGTCAATTCTCTGTTTTTCAGTAACTCTGGACAAAACCATAATAAAATTTCAAGGACTCAATGTACAAAAACCATATTAACAATAGAATGGTATATAACACTGGTATAACTTGATAACATCAACAGAGTAGCAAGAATCAATGACAATAGGGCAAGACTCACTGCAGAGTGCACAGAAAGTACTGACTTGCAAAGCACAAAAAATTTACTGTTAGTACTTAGAAAGTGCTTGGAGGTTATTCAATAATTTGAAGAAAATAAATTTCATGAATAAATTTAAAGTGCTGTAAAGATCTTAGCACAGATTTACAACCATTGATTAAGATATCATTCTTCTTGAAGTCAGCTTACTGGTAATTTATGCATAGTGTATGTCAAAATGAAAATTTACATTTAGAAAGACTGAATGTTTTGTAACAATCAAATAAATAGACTCTCCATATGGCTAAGAATCTATGGAAAAACTTAAAAAAACCTCTTTTATTATCTATAGATGTGTCTACTCTGATTAAGGATGAAGAACTGATAGTCTTTGAGGAAAAGAAGAAAGAAAGAGTACCTGCAAAAAATCAAAAAGATAAATCTCAAAGCTCAAAACAGATTTTTTTCTTCCTATGCATCTAATTCTGGAAAAAATAAATTGGCATTTAATTACTTTTTTTTTCTCTTTTTAAATTTAATAATAATTACTCTTGAGATATTTTTACATTATGTTGTAAATTCAGAGATGTGCATGAACAACAGATGTTCATGTTCATCAGCATGAACAACAGATATGAACTGTGCAGAATTTTTCTGTGCTTTTCTATTCACATTGGTAGGCTCCTCATGAACTCTGAATCTGAGCAATTCTAAATTTACAAGAACTAATTTTTTCCTTCTCCTTTTCCTCTGATTTCACTTTAAAAGAGTGAAGATTCTACTTGTATTCTTGAGAACGTAATGCTGATGATAAAGTTACCATTTTGCAATGTATTCCCCACAAATGATCTTTTGCATCATATGCAGCTGCACTTAAAATTAAAATGTGCACGGGAGTGTCCAAAATTACTTAATAAACAAGAAAGTAAGATGCTGTGTTATGCAATTCTTCCTAATGGTAGAAATAGTAGCTGGAAAATGAGGAAATAAGGTAATTTTTTTTCCTGTGGTTCCACTACAACATCCACTCTGTATATCATGTTCATTTGAGATCATAACTTGTGAGCTGAGACCTTGTTCACCTTAATGGCAAAAATTAGTTGCAGAAAGGAATAATTTTCCATAGGGTGTACTCCTAACACAAGCATAAACATGAACAAGTCCTTACTCTTTGGTTGGTGGGTCAAAAATTGCTTCTTAATAGAGACCAGCTAGAAATATCCATTATACTGCCAAATTGCACAAGTAAATTGAAGCTGAATTAAAAAAAAAATATTAACAATTTTCATCATTTTTGAGATAGCTCCAATACAGAGAGAACAAATCAACTGCTTCTGGAAGCAGGTCTATGNATATTAACAATTTTCATCATTTTTGAGATAGCTCCAATACAGAGAGAACAAATCAACTGCTGCTGGAAGCAGGTCTATGTCTTCTGATTTGGTTAGGATTAAAAATGAAATTTTTCTCTTAAAAATTAAACTTTTCATGACCAAACTTAAAATCTGGGCCCAACCTAGTTCTCTTATTAATACAAGATGACAGCTGTCAGTGATGTTTATGAACAGGAAACATACTTTGTGAAATATTTTTGTCTTACAAAGAATTTCCCCTTAACTTACCAAATTCTCAAGATCCTAAAATGTTGGAAAAAATTATAAATTACGTTTGACAGCAAGGGCATAAAGAAGGCATATAATCACGTAGCATGATATTTTTAAAAATATATATATTCCAGCAATAGGCATCTGAACTTTTACTCACTCAGTTGTGTGGCCCCCAAATTCAAAACCTATGTTTGTGTTAACCATGTGTAGTTTAAAGTTATCATTTTTCCGACCTGTGCTGGGCAGGTTGCAACTATATGGCAATTTGTTGTGATATATTTGCCCAGAGAAAACAAGAGGTGGTGCAATGCAAATTGGTGCTGTACATTGTTCTCTAAGGATGGACACAATCACTACAACAATAATAATGAGCAGCAGAACATTGTATTAACTGAAGGCATTTTACCTGTTTATGCTGAATCACGGTAACCTTGGTACAGAGAACAACATAAGCACATTTTCCTTCTTTTTAAACTGCTCTAGGAAGATAAATATGTGAAAAAAAAAAAAAAGCCTAATGCAAAACAAACAAAGGGAAAACAATTGCATGGTATTAACAAATAAAATGCCAGTTCTCTGACAGGAAAACATCCCTCTGCTAAAAATGAATGTGTTGGGGTTCAATGACACAAAGGAAAGCTTCTATACTTGAAAAATAAACATCTGCCTGATTTTCCTTACTTTTGACCACTGCCAAGTGTTTCTGAAACTAAGTCCTCAATAAACTCCTTCTGAGCTACTTGAGCAAAGACAAAAGAACAAGTTAATGACAGTGTAAGTTTTTCTTGCCAGTTTTGAGAACAAGCAGCATCAAGAAGAGAGGAAAGGAAATGGACTCATTCCTGCTGCAAGATGTGTTATCTGTAGTAACAAAAGGATTTAACTCTAGTAACAAAAGGATTAATTACTAATTATCATTCATGTTTGGATGAATACATGTGTGCTGATGTGGTCAAATAGATGGAGAAGGCTGCTGTGCTCTCACTCTCTGGAAATGCTTAGGACACTAAACTGGCTCGTTGTTTCTCCTGATGCTCTGCCCTCTGTCTGTTCCATCAGCCTGGAATCAAAGCTGTGCATCACTGGTCTGAGGGGGCTGTTGCAGAATGTTGCCTACCAAGCACCTTGATCCTTTACATTTCCCTTTTTATATTGCAATACAAATTCTTAAATATTGGGAAAAAAAACCCCAATAACCAAACAAACAAAAAATGAAAGAAATCCCAAACAACAAAACCAAAAAAACCACTGCAATGCAGATTGGTGTTCTTTAGTACTGGGATTTAGGAATGAGATGATCCATCAAGAATATTAATATATTTCTTACTTATTTACAGCTCATGGCCATCAAGAACCAGAATTGTCAACATGCTACTATGGGAGTCTGTGGGAGAAGAGATGAACTGTGGTCTTTACAGCATTAGCCTATTTGTTATTCAGTGTGGTGTTCCTAAGGAAGCTTGAATACACTTTTTGTTTTTGTTTTTGTTTTTGTTTTTGTTTTTGTTTTTGTTTTTGTTTTTGTTTTTGTTTTTGTTTTTGTTTTTGTTTTTGTTTTTGTTTTTGTTTTTGTTTTTGTTTTTGTTTTTGTTTTTGTTTTTGTTTTTGTTTTTGTTTTTGTTTTTGTTTTTGTTTTTGTTTTTGTTTTTGTTTTTGTTTTTGTTTTTGTTTTTGTTTTTGTTTTTGTTTTTGTTTTTGTTTTTGTTTTTGTTTTTGTTTTTGTTTTTGTTTTTGTTTTTGTTTTTGTTTTTGTTTTTGTTTTTGTTTTTGTTTTTGTTTTTGTTTTTGTTTTTGTTTTTGTTTTTGTTTTTGTTTTTGTTTTTGTTTTTGTTTTTGTTTTTGTTTTTGTTTTTGTTTTTGTTTTTGTTTTTGTTTTTGTTTTTGTTTTTGTTTTTGTTTTTGTTTTTGTTTTTGTTTTTGTTTTTGTTTTTGTTTTTGTTTTTGTTTTTGTTTTTGTTTTTGTTTTTGTTTTTGTTTTTGTTTTTGTTTTTGTTTTTGTTTTTGTTTTTGTTTTTGTTTTTGTTTTTGTTTTTGTTTTTGTTTTTGTTTTTGTTTTTGTTTTTGTTTTTGTTTTTGTTTTTGTTTTTGTTTTTGTTTTTGTTTTTGTTTTTGTTTTTGTTTTTGTTTTTGTTTTTGTTTTTGTTTTTGTTTTTGTTTTTGTTTTTGTTTTTGTTTTTGTTTTTGTTTTTGTTTTTGTTTTTGTTTTTGTTTTTGTTTTTGTTTTTGTTTTCAGACTGTTGATATTGCTCTGTATACAAAATCAGTAAGAGTTTTATTTTCATATGCATTCATCATTGATTTAATTGTCTGTAGATATCAGAGACAGAGGACAGTCAAGCTTAAACACATTTGAAATATTTATTAAAGTTCTATAGCCAGTCATGCTTTTGTGTATTTGTTCTTATGAAAGAATCCTATATTCATATAATTAGCTATATGGCTCAAGTAACACTTAGAAGGAACAGTTATTCCTGTATAATATTTAATGGAGATTTTTTTCTAGCATGTGTGAAGATCCTGTGTTGTCCTAGAGTTGTGTTAACTAGGGAATACATTTCTACATAAACCAACACACACAGGCACAACCTGAAGACAACACAAGCTAAAGAAATTTAAATCTTTTGACTTTCTCCTAAGCCACACAGTTCTCTGAATGGAGAAAAGTAAGTAAATGTTGCTGAAAATTTTTATTCTAGGTACTGCAATGCTGAATATGAAGGATACTGTGCTAAAATTGGCAAACAACCAAGATTTTAGGCTTCTAGGAAAAAAAAATGTACCAAAATGAAGGCAGCAATTCATTTCCAGACAAAAGGCAGTTTGCCATCTGAATCACTCTTGCAGAATGTGGTTACACACTCTGTTTTCCTGAGTAGAAAAGCTGGCTCAATAAATTTGTCTTTCTCACAACAGTGAGTGATCCAGACCTGATTTTCACCCTCTACCATACCAAAGCACACTCTTCACCCACCCAAGATGAGGAAACTGCAGAATATTGATGGGAATGAGAACCAGTGCTTTTCCTACAATGTAGGCAAATTTCCTACAGTGTAGGCAAATAGAATGTATTGTGAGACTAGAAACTTATTTTCAGCTTGATCACACAAATAAGATTTGTGATACAAACCACAGATCTAGTCTGAATCACCTGTCTAAAGCTATAAAAGAGTAAAAGAGCAACAGGACAGGGTTACCAGCAAAGGGACTGCAGTTGTTTCTACAGAGAAGACACCTTATTTCCCTGTAGTTCTTGCATTTCCAGTTCTGAGGACCTAGCCTGAAATCCTGTGAGTGCCTTCAATTCTGATTTTGACAAGACAGTCAATCCACTGGTAAATTTGCAAGGGCCAAACCAAAATATTGTATCCATATATGCAAGGGTCAGCCAGGTGTAACTTCATAGGAAAAAAAAAAGCACAGATTAACATTTTATTGTCACACATTTCTGCTGTGAATGATCTGCTAAGTGTGTGGTACAGCCGCTGCAAGTGGTTCAAGTGGGGTTCAGCTCAACTCTCCTACCAGTCTTCCCTCTCTTTTTAATCAGAGGGGAGATAAGGCCATTCAAAGAAGTTACCAATTTAATCAAATCTTAAATGTCATTTACAGTGAGATTCACACACAATGACTGTCACTCCAATGACAGCCTAGGGCAGAAGCCTCAGGTGTAGACATCTACATTATAGATGTCTTTTCCACTGCAGCCTACTTGCACCGGAAGTTTCGTGATATGAATGGCAACATTCTCATTTACAATTCCCCTTTAACAATCCCAGGATGATTTAGTTGAAGAATTCCAGTTTTGGTCCAGACTGTAAATGGTTAACTTGATTGCCAGGCTAAAAAAGACTTTTTTTTTTTTTTTTTTAAACTTTGAAATAAAATAATTTTAAAAAGAAGCCTCACTATGTTTCTCAAATTTGCAAGGGGAGATTTGTGGAACCATTATGACATATCTTATCTTTTTTTTTTTTCCTAAGCATAGGACCAATTTGACAAATACCTTCTACTCTTCTGAAACAGCATGTTCAGAAAAATAAGCCATCCTGCAGATAAAAACCAAATTAGAACCCCAGAAACAAACAGGCTGTCCTCCCTCTGTTGCCTCTTGATGAAAAAATGTTTCTCTAGTTATATCACAACACGTGCAACAATAATGTGCTTATAGAAAAGCATGTTTCCCTTGGCTTTATGGTCTAACATAACCCAAATGATTTCAGTGCCCATGTCTAGATACATTTACTAAGCAGGGAGTTATTTAATTGAAAGATTGGGAACTATTTGATTTTCAAATGTTAATGGACGATTAAAGGCCATAATTCTTTTTCTCTGTATTATTTAAGTTTCTAGGTATCTGTTTATTGATTTCTTTTGCATTTATCAGGTGTTTCTATTGCTTGCCTCCAGGCACACTCAGAATAAAAAAAATATATAGTTTAATTTTTTATTACTTTCATTAAAGCAATCTAGTGATAACTATATCAAGTCTGGTATTTTGGACAGCTTTGATATCACATTCAAATATATCTGGAAGGAACATCATTAAGATCAAAGCACTGAGCTAATCAATTTTCATTACATATGGGAGAATTGAACAGACAACAGTAGTCACTAGCATTACTTTGCCAAACCACATCCAAATTAGCAACCCACAAAAACTCTTCCCACCAGATCTTCATCCAAATACATCCATGGTGAAAACTCTGTACAAATTATTCTTACTTGTAACCTCAGAGAAGCATCTAAAAGTAGTGCCTGAAACTCCAGTAGTCTAGAAATTCTTTCATCTCAGCCAGTTTTGGGGTTTGCTCAGCAGACACAGCTCCTGCTACATCAAGACAAAGGCCATGTGTCCTGCCAGCTCATCTGTACTCCATGGCTCAGGCTGCCTCCAGCCCCTGAAACTGAAGAGGGGAATCACTGCATTTTGCAGGCTCCACTCTAAGTTTGCAGTAGGTGGTAAACTATGGCTGCTGCTGTAGTCGTGGACTAAAAATTTAACTGCACAGTCTGGATATCATCTGATAAGGAAAAAGACAGGTTTGAGTGGTCACTTGAGACGTATGCTTTGGAACAGCTACTGCTTTGCTTTTTCTCCCCTTTTAGTGATCTCAGCTGAGGCTTGAAAATCCTCATTAGACAACAAATCACAGCCTTCAAAGCCCACAGAGCTCAGAAACTAGACCTGACTATACCAAAAGAGTCTACTCTACGTGAGTAGACCAAAAGATGTTGTTGCACATTGTGGGTCACCTCACTTAACTTGTGTCACCTGTAAAATTACAGCTTTCCTTCCTAAAAAACATAACCAAAGTTGTCCTAGAAAATACTGATTTGAGCTCCATAACTGCTATATTTTTAAGGCCATAAGTATACCACTATTTATTTGCTTGTTGGATTTTTTTTTAAATTTTTTTTTCCTCTTTGGGTTTACTAAAAGAAGGGAAAATTAATAAATAAGATTTTGATGAGACTGTTTTCTGGGAGTCTTATTTATGTGAAATTTCTCACATCTGCACTTTCACTATGATAATGCAAGTACATATTGGTATATTCAAGTAAATGTCTAATAGCTGAAGCATGTGCCAATTTGTGTACAATCACAGAGCTACAAAACCAAGGTAGATCCTGGCATGAGCAGAAGAGGTGCAAAGTTCTTTAGAGTGGTGCAAACTTCCATGTGTTTCGAAACTAAATAGCTAATTTCTGATAATTTTGATATTAGCAATAAAATTTAATGAAATACCTTTGGAAAAGAACCAGAATTTTAGTTTGAGAGTTTCCTTCTAAACTGTAAAAGCACATCAAAACAGCAGCTTGTTTATGTGCAAGAATAAAAGTCAGTGTATCTTTGCTCACAGTGACAGACATATCTTATCTATTGGATTGGGAGAAAAAGAAGAAAAAAGAAGTTATATGGGAGAGAAATTAAGACTCTGCCAGAGCGGAAGAAAGGTAAAGGACACAATCAGGTTGTCAGTACCTGTTTTTCCCTTCAAATGGGAGTCCTTTTATGGGATTATCCTGTATAAAGCTGAACACAGGAATAATAGCAGAAGGTCACAGAAGTTAATGGAGTTCCCAGATGAGGAGCTTCCATTGCAGCAGTGTTGAGAAAATGTGTCTATAATTTCCCCACCTCTTCTTACAGGCTTGCTTCAGTGGACACAAAGCGAAAAGCAGCAGCTAGCTCAGATCATTTCATCCACATGGGAAATCCCTTCCCACAGAATCACAGAATGGGTAAGGCTAGAAGGGAGCACAGAGAGTGATCTGTTCCAACCTCCCCTGCTGTAGGACATCCTACAGCACATGGCACAGGACTCTGTCCAAATGATTCTTGAAGATCTCTGGTGCAGGAGACTCCACAACCTCTCTGGGCATTCTGTTCCATGCTTGGTCACCCACACAGTAAAAAGTTCTTCCTCATATTCAAGTGGAACTTCCTGTGCATCAGTTTCTGCCCTTTGCCTCTTGTCCTATTGCTTGGCACCAC
Source organism: Urocynchramus pylzowi (assembly GCA_013397555.1). NCBI lineage: Eukaryota > Metazoa > Chordata > Aves > Passeriformes > Fringillidae > Urocynchramus > Urocynchramus pylzowi. The sequence goes on along the minus strand of VZRH01008001.1, from coordinate 466,079 downwards.
CAAGAAGGGCCTGGTCCATCTCCTTGACACCCATCCTTTAGATTCTCATACACATTGATGAATCCCCCTCTCAGTCATCTCTTCGCAAGGCTCAACCTCCCCAGCTCCCTCAGTCTTTTGTCACAAGAGAGATGCTCCTGTCCCTCAATCACCTTTATAGCCTCTTCTGGACCTGCCTCAGGAGCTCCATGTCTCTCTCATCCTGAGGAGCCCAGAACTGGACACATCATTCCAGATGTGGCCTCATCAGGGTTGAGTAGAGGGGCAGGATCATGTCCCTTGACTTGCTGGCAGTGGTTCTCCCAATGTACACCAGGATACCACTGGCTTTCTTTGTCCCCAGGGCACACTGCTGCTTCATGGACAACTTGCTGTCCAAGAGGACCCCCAGGTCCTTCCCTGCAGAGCTGATCATCAGTGTGATCCCTGGCCCCCACCCCCTTTTGGAGGCTCCTGCTCCCTGTTTGAAAGCACTGCAATCACACAATCTAAAGTGCCAATCTGATATAATCTCTGCTCACTCTATGCTGTTTATAAAGCATGATGACAGGTTTATATGAGCAGACCTTATGCCAGACCAGGGGTTGCTGCTTTATTCCAGATCAGTAATTGTTTGTCCTCCCAGCAGGTATAAAAGCATAAAGCTGAAATAAACGCCATGACACACGTTCTGGTTCACTCTGCAGATGCATGATGAAGGGGATCAGACATGTCCTGCTGCAACCTGGCAATGCACAGCTCTGATACTGATGGTCATGGACTTGTGGTCTTGAAGGCATCAGGGCTTGTGTGTCTGACCCCACAGCAAAAGCTGGGGAAAGGTGATTCTGTGGGAGAAAATCATCCAGGTGTTGAAGCTTAAAGTCTCACATTTGAAATGCATGTGTATCTAAGAAGCACATGGACTTATGGCACAGTAGGAATTGCTGAATAATGCCACAAATTTCAAAACAAGGGTGATTTATCATGGGTTTAAAAGACCTATCCTTTCCTAATGTAAATACTCACTCATTGGATTACTCAGAAACAGATCTGCGGAGTGCAGAGAAGGTCTCTGCTGTGCCGACACAGTGTTCAAACTTTGAGAAATATTTTGAAGTATTGACAGAGATTGTCCTCTGCTTTCCCTCCTGTGTGATCATCTCTCACTTTAAATTAAAACCTTGCCTACGTTTTTTTTTTCCAAGTTAGAAAACAAATTCTAAAAACAACTAGGAAGGCATTTGGGAAATCAGATTCTGAGACAGTCAGAATCCAGCTATACAGTGGAGTAGTAATGAAAAAAATGTTTCTGTATATTCAAAAATATTCTTCAAGGGAACCTGTAGGCTACATACACTCATCTCAAAACTATCATGGAGTCAGACATGGTGATACCCTTCTAATCAACCTCATTGGTTCTCCTCCCACTCTTTGGCACCTTCCAGAAGAGTACCTGTGTAGACAGGAAAAAATGGTTTAACCTTGTTCTTTTGTGGAAAATTTCATGGCCATCAGCATTTTCTACTGAAGACCATGAACAAATTGTGATAATATTGTTTTGGGACACCATCAAAATTTGTGAAAGCTTAGTTATATCTGACTGTCTCATCCTACTCCTTTAGCAAGTACTTAGAATTTGCCATTAGTACAACTATCTTATTGGTGCCTCCAGCAGGGCAATCCTAACTTACTCGTTGTGTGCTGTTGTGTGGATACGCTTTCAAGGTCTAATTTTTGATATTTTCATTATGCCAGTGAGTCAAAATTATTTTTAAGATTTATCCTGCTTTTTCTTTTCTTCTGAAAATCATCAGCAATGATTATGTAATGGATTTTTGAAATTGTCATAGTTGAATATCAATGTCAAATGTCCAGTTTTGTAGCTTCCAAGATGATCTCCTCAGACTTTTTCTACCGCATAACTATCACCTGATATTTTTTTTACATGGATAAATAAAGTTGCTTTGCTAAATTATGCTGTTTTACTTGTAGTTAACATTTTCTCTTATTTGGTATTTTATAAAAAGTTTCACTATTTTCACCCTCTCAGATACATTTTTTAATTATCAGATGTATTAGAATTCTATATGTTTATTATAGAATACATACAGTATTCAGTATTTTAAATAACAAGCAGTTCAAGGAACATATCAAATTTCTTTTATATTGAAAATAGCAGTTGAATATTTGCCTATTCGTATACATGAAGAAATAAATTACCATTTCATTTTAGCAGCATGATAGATTTAAAATCTTTTTCATCTTGAAATGTTAAATAGCAATGAGATTACTTGGCACTTTTTTTGCTTTTCTTTTTGTTCTGTGGTAGATTTTGTGCACAACTTTTTTTAAACTTGACAGATGTTTGCAATATTTTAAAATGGAATTCTGTTTCTAAGCTTCTAAATAAATTTAAAAAAAATCCCAAAAACATTCTCAAGGCTCATACCCACTGTGATTGAGGGTGCCATTGATTTTTTTACTGATTATAGACTGCAGGGAAATTTGAAAAATAAGAATTTTTCACTTATTTATATGATTTTGTATTAATACTTAGATGAACTCTTCAGGAAAAATTAAGGATTGGCCATAAAACAATTTTAACTGCCAAATCCTGCTCCTTGGGGCTGCTATGCACAGCTGCAACCTCTTCATGTAAAAACGTCTCCAGGTATGTTTTTTCTAGTCTTTAATATCAAATACAGGGTCATGTTTCATTTTATGTTTATATTTCACCTGAGTAGCTTAACATTTTACCAAACATCAGCTTCCTCAACAAAAACCTCACAGCACATACATTCTTATCAGATGTTCATCAGCAGATCAGATGTACACCATCTGATCTTATACTATTTATGCTCAGTGCTTTCAAAAAGGAGACTGATTATGGCAGCAGTCGAAAAGGAAATGCCTAAAGTTGCATGCATGGCTCTTTCTTTTCAGCTGATCTTCCCTACAACTGAACATGGAGAGGCATGGATTTGATGCATGGACTATTCAGTGGATAAGAAATTGGCTGGATGGATAAGCCAGGGTGCTGTGGTCAATGGATCTGTGTCTAGGTGCAGGCATGTCCTTGTGGATGAGAAGCTGGATGTGAACCAACAGTGTGCACTTGCAGCCCAGAAAGCCAACTGTATCCTGGGCTGCATCAAAAAGAGTTTGGCCTGCAGGGCAAGGGAGAGGATTCTTCCCCCCTTCTGTGCCCTTGCAAGACCCCACCTGGAGTGCTGCATCCAGCTCTGGGGTCCTCAATACAAGAAAGACATGGATTTGTGAAGTGGGTGGAGAGGAGGCCAAAAAGATTGACCAGAGAGCTGAAACACTTCTCCTACAAAGACTTGCTGAGAGAGCTGGGGTTGTTCAGCCTGCAGAAGAGAAGGCTTCAGAGACCTTACAGCAGCCTTCCAGTACCTCAAGGGGGCTTAAGAAAAGGAGGGAGAGGGAAATTTTATACAGGCAGATAGTGACAGAACAAGGGGCAATGGTTCCAAACTGAAAGGGGCAGGTTTACATTAGATGTTGGGAAGAAATTCTTTACTCTTTCGGTGCTGAGACATCTGAACAGCTCAGAGAAGTTGTGAATGCCCCATCCCTTGAAGTGTTCAAGGCCAGGTTAGATGGGGCCCTGAGAATCCTCATCTTGTGAATGGCATCTCTGCCCGTGGCAAGGAGGTTGGAACAGGATGACCTTTAAGGTCCCTTTTAATACAAACTTTTTTATGATTCTATGATTCTAAACAAAATACCATAGTATCTGAATTATCAATTTCAAATAATTTCAAATTTTTTTTTCTGACTGATATAAAAGAAGATGAGTTTGATAAAGAGAATGTTTTTGAAAGCAGGCTATCATCTGTGCAATACATATGAGTTGCTTCCCCAAATGTTTTGAAAGGTGTTTCCCAGAAGGATGCCTCCAGCCTTTTGAGTAACTGTAATGTTCTGCTTCTTGTCTTTTCCATAAAATAGAAATAGATAAAGCCTAGGATGACCTATTTTGTTTCAAACACATTTGCTTCCTACAAACAGATACTGCTTAAAGAAATTCAGAGAGCATGATGCACATGCATGACACACAAAATCATACAGGCCCTTTGCAGCCACATGATCAGGTTTTTAATCTGATGGGCAACTACACCAAAAAATCAAAGATTGATTTTCTGACTTTATCACAGAATCACAGAATATGCTGAGTTGGAAGGGACCCACAAGGGTCATTGTGTTCAACTCCTGGCCCTGCAGAGCACCATCTCAAAGAGTGGGATGTACCATCCCATGTGCCCAAGACCATTGTCCAAATGAATTCTGTCAGGCTGGTGCTGCAACCACTTCCATGGGGAGCCTATTCCAGTGCCCAACCACCCTCTGGTGAAGAGAGAACCCCTCTCCCATATCCAACCCAAACTTCCCCTGGCACAACTTCAGGTGATTCCCTCAGGTCCAGTCACTGGTCACCACAGAGAAGAGATCCGTGTCTGCCACTCCTCTTGCCCTCAGGAGGAAGTTGCAGACTGCAATGAGGCCTCCCCTCACTCTCCTTCAGGCTGAACTGCCCAAGTGCCCTCAGCCACTCCTCATACTTGAGGCTTTCACTTGAGGTCTTTCACCATCTTTGCTGCCCTTCTTTGGACACTCTCTTACAGTTTAGTATCTTTCTTTTATTGTGGTGACCAAAACTGCATACAATACTCAAGGTGAGGCTGCACCATTTCAGCGAGCTAGTCCAAACCACCCAGTATAACAAAAGAGTTGGGAACACATGATCAGAGGAGAGGAAAGAAGGTCACATCTTTGGCAGCAGGCTGTGGACAGATTATCTCACAGAATTTTTATGTACAAATCAACCAAGGTAAGTCTGCAAGGACACAGACCTCCTGCCTTTGATTATATCATGTGTGCTTCATCAAAATGGCTAAAATTGAATTCCTGGGATGTATGGAAACCAAGGAATTGAGTGCATTCCTCTCAGTAAAGGGAAATCTGTATTCTAAAGCCTTTGTAGTGTCAGTCATTTCTATTCAGTGAAGGGCAGAAAACAATTTCTAACAGCACAGAAAGTTTTTGGAATAGTTACTTGAGTGCTTCCCAGATCAAAGATGCATGATGAGTTATCAGATAACTCTCCCTGACCATTTTTTCACAGAATTTGGCTTTTTCACAGAATTTGGCAAATAAAATAGTTTGACAATAGCTTGATGGCACTTTGATCAAGGATCTATTGTTAAATTGTTAAATTGATTGTTTAATTATTGACCACATCTGAGCTGTGGAAGGTAAGAGCTTGCACACTAATCAACTTGAAATATAAACAAATTGGTTTTTTATAGAAAGATGAAAACCCATATGCTAATGCAGAAATTATTAAAGTATGATTTATCTCTGAAAAAATAATGTAGTCGATGTAGCTCTATGGAGTCTCAGGATTTTTATGTAAATGGAATCCATAGTACATTAGAAAATCCACAAGCAAAAAGCTAGTTTTTTCTTTCTTTGTTGCTTCTAATCCATCCTTTCATAATCAAAATATATTTTGTATCTTTATGATCCTTAGCAATATAGTAAGAATAGTCCAAATTCTGCTCTCAGAGGCATCTCTACAACTTTAAGCCTCAATCAAGCTGTAACCAACATCTTAGCTCATTAAGTGATACTCAACTGTGAAAGGTGACATAGAGCTACACTGACACATCAAGAAGACAAAGAATAAATTGATGCCATTCTTCCAAAGTGTTTATGGATGGATCACCTCTTTTCACAGAACAGTTTATTCCTACCCAGTTTTTGGATAGTTGGAGTAAGGAGGAGTGATTCAAGTCCCCTCTCCAATCTAACCTGGACCACTGCATGTAAGGGAGAGCTGAAGATTTCCTGCTTCAATGACAAGTGCTTGAGCTGCTGCTCAACAACACCAAGCAATCAAGAGAACGGGCTCACTTCTGCCTTACAACCTCCAAAGCCAAGAAGATGATGATAGAACATTTTGCAAACACTTGGATCTGCACAAAAGAAGAAACTGAGACATGTTTGTTATCCAAACCCAAGTGATGTGAGAGGAAAGATAATGATGTCAAAAAGTGAATGGATATGAAGCTAATCAGATAGATGAAAATTATTGATGGATTAAAAATGTGACAGCTTTACAAAATCACATTTCAGTGTGTAGGATTTTATGTTATGAAGAACGAGACAAAAATGGTTCTGAAAAAAATTCTGTGTGGAGACAATTGAGGAATCCAAATCTATTTTTCAAAAAATGTTCTTCTTTTTGCATATGATTGTTCATCTTCTTTCCTTCTGCTTGATTTTGCAAGGATGAATAAATAACTCCCCAAATTTGGAAGCAACTAAAAAAAAAATTTACTTTACAAAACTGCAAGTATTTGCAAATGCTTTATATTTCTAGTTGGGCTTTTGGGTTTTTTTTTTTTTTTTTTTTTTTTTTTTATTTGCTTTTTTTTTTTTGTTTTTTATACACCCCTTTCCCATA
>VZRH01008001.1:431928-459593 GCA_013397555.1 Urocynchramus pylzowi | reverse complement strand
TTTTTTTTTTTGTTTTTTGGTTTTTTTTTTTGTTTTTTTTTTTTTTTTAATTGCTATTTTTTTCTTGTTATTTACACAGCCCTTTCCCATACACACATCCAGATCTAGATATTTTTCTGTGCTTAGATTAAATAACAATAGCATTATCTGACTCCAGGCAAATTGTAATTTGTTTACTGAGTGACAGTGAACAGCAAATCTGGTTACTGAGCGACAGTGAACAGCATTGGATTTATATTTTTTTAAAAATCACAGTAGAGAAGGCAATTTCTCAAAGCACTGATACTGATTCTCTGAACCGTGTGCTGATTCTAACCTGCATACAGAACTGTTGAAATGACCTGCTAATGTAGAACAAGGACAGTGTATGGCTTTGAATAAACTGCTGACAATAAACTGTGGTTGTGCAATGCTGCTGTTCTTGGCACCTAAGCAGATTAAAACATCTTGTTTTGACAGTTACATTGTGGTCATTTTTGTATTTCTTTTTCAGGAGTGCTCATTCTTGTACCAAGATTGACTACAGATTTTCTAGCTAGGTTGGTAGATTTAACTGGGAGTTTTAAAATAAAAAAATTGCAACCATCTTACATTTCAGAGGCAGAGGAAATTTGATCACTTACATAATTTAATAGATAGCCTCATCTCATTCAGTAATTCTCTCTTTCTCTGTGGTTACTTTGAACACCATTATTCAGAGCGCTGCTAAAATGAATCTCAGCTACCCTGTGGATTGCTGTTTGAACTGAGGAGACATTCTCTCTTTGAAAGAAAGCTCAAATTATCACCCAGATACGAAAACATATCAGCACATTCATATTTTATCTTTAATGATACCAATTCCATAGATTATAAGAGTCCCATGTGTTACCAGATAACCATTAACAGAATTCCATCGGTATTCTGCACCTGATAATAACATTCCCAAATGAAACCTCAAGAGTTTTTGACAAATGAACCTCAAGTCTTGAACTACCAGGCCCCCTGTAACCACTTCACTTCATTTTTAAATTGTTTTACCTGCACTTACTGCCTCAAAGCAAATACCCCACTAGTTCTGTGTTGTCAAAAACAAAAGACTGAGTTATTGATTGGACAACTGAAAATAGTGTGTTGCATTTATAGAAACACTTTCTGGAGACAAAAGAGCAGTTGGACCCCTAGGTGGTATAAATGAAGAGTTGAGACAAAGTTTGCCAGTGTGCCTAATCTACAAGAGGTGAGTTGTAATGAGTGGCCACAGTTCTCAGAGCCATAGCTGAGAGGAACATCCCTCCAAGTTACAAACACCAGCAGAGCAAGAGGAAGCAGTTCAACTGAAGTTGTGTCTTCCATTTTTATTAAGGACACCCTTTAAGGATTTTTCTTGGCTTCTATAACCAAAGTGAGGCTCAAAGAACAAGCTAAGCACAGGGTGCCAATAGCATTGCTGCTTTCAGAAACATACTAGTTTTTATATTTTCTTTGACCATAGGAGGCACAAAAAATGTTCAATCATACTTCTGCTGCCACATGCTACATTTCAAAGTATGAGCTGAGACAAAAAATTTGAAATATATCTCCTTCCCATCTTGCTACATACCTCACTGATTACTCTGGGAAACTGTGTGTGTGTGGGGAGTATGTATTCAGTTTTGGTTACATGGTTACATCTAAATTTAATGCCTCCTTTTTGATCTTTCTTCAAGTTTGTTTTTTTTTTTTTCTTTTAATAACCTATTAGGAAAAGATATTTCTGTGCTGGTAATAGATACAGCTTTTGGTAACCTGAACATTCCTCCTTCTTTTCTCAGGTGGTAGCTTCCAAATCACAAAGCACAGTCAATCAGAGCATTCCCCTCTCAGCAAAGTTTCCCTGTGCTTACTACAGTTTTCCTAAATTCCTGCAGTAATTCAAGCCTGAATACTTTTGCTTCTGGTCTTGGTACATTCAGTAGAGTTTCAGCTCTAAAAAAAAAATACATAAGAAATTCTTCATTGCTAATTTGTTTTCAGTGACTCTTAATTCACTGTTTAGTGTGTGGTTTTTAATGAGTTTTGCTGTTGTATCAATGATGCAGAAGTCAGGTTTTTTTTTAGAGTGCTGTTTCTAAGCTGTCTCTTTAATCCCCCTTTCCTTGGGAGACCCCAGTTTCCTCAGCTACAAATGAAGCAGAAATACACCAATCCTGCAAATTAATCACAAATTCTTGCCTTTGCCACATAGTTGGTCTACTTGCTGCAAACTTTAGATGGCTATCTACTGTCACATTGATCTTAAAGATTCTGCATAGCCACACAGAGAAGGAACAAAGGTCCAGTTTTCAAGTACTTTTAAATAAGTGACAACCAACATGTTTTCAAGCATGAAAAAGACTTTAGAAGCTAAATGTAGTGTAAAAGAGACAGTTAGAAGAAGAAGCAATTAAAATTAAATGTCTTAAGGAAGTGTTTATGAACATTGCCAGAGTTTTCAACAGCCAGATCAACAGTGGGGAAAATTATTCAAAACACATATCTGAACCTCCAGCTCCCAATGTGAATTTTCCCTTTATATATTATTGTTTTCAGCATAAACCACAAATAACAACAGTAAGGGTTGAAATCAATCTATTTTGGATCCATACATGGATCACTGATACAGTAGTATTCTATGGTGTGCAGCAGAGACTAAATTTTGTAGGTGCTGAGTAGATTATTTACTTGTGTACTGTGTATTGTGCTCTTTAGTGATGCTGTAAAATTAGGGAAAATTATTTTTTGAGTGTTTTTAAGGATATGTAGAACAGAATAATGTTTTAAACCTGCATCTAAGCTGACAATATAAACATGTAAATAGCATTAGGCTTGATTCACAAAATATTCTAGAGAAGAAATGCAGGATAGTGTCTTTAAATTATAAAAAAACCTGAAATATTTTAATTTACTGGCAAATCCCCCAAGTTTTAAATTTCTGTGAAATTGGAGTAAAATATTAAAAGCTTAAAGAGAAATGCCAGGGAGAGGGACTTGTTAGTAGAGAGTGAGCCCTGGAGTGCTCCCTCTCAGATTAAGATAACAGTAGGGAATCTGTTTTGAATTGCTCAGGCTAAAGGAATAAATGCTAAGGGAAAGATAAGATAAATTCTTGCTATACAAAGGTACAGCAAGTGTAGGACTTTGAGACCAGCATGATAAGCACAAGAACCAAGTGAGGATCGCGAAGCAAAAGATTTAAAGTGTGGGATGTAAAGAGAATAAGAAATTACTATCACATTAAAACATCCAAACCAATCCACAGATTGAGTATGGACTTTCAACAAAAATGAAAAGCATTTCTGAAAAAGAACAAAGAAAGAACTTAAACAGAAGATTTAAAAGCATTGAGAATAAAATCATAAGCAGTGGCTAGAGCTGATTAAAGAACCAAAAGAAAGAAAGAGTGAAGAGTCATTATAAAGGAGTGATTAAAACTGAAAGAGTGTATAGAAAACAAAGGCTCATATACAAGAAATAGATATAGAAAAGTGTCCAAGTATACACATTGTAAATAGTTTTCAATGGAATATAATATTTAATAGCAGGACAAAAATTTGTCACTGTGCCTATCTTTTGAATTTTGCAATTTGAAATTATCTTTAATTTCTTTATGATGGCAGTGTACATATGCTGATATATTCAGGAAGCCAGTTACCTGTGCTTTAGAGGTGTCTATTTCCTTTTACTGTTCTCCACCAAATTGTTATCTTTGTATTATCAGTAGATTTTCCTGATAATATTCTTGATAATATTCCTGATGCCTCTGTGTATGTATTGCTAGAACAATTGAGACTACCAAAACAGACATTTCATTGGCTTAGTTTGCCGCTCGAAAAAAGACATCCATTGTATTTCAGTTTTCTTTCTTCTTTTAATAGTCTTATGTAAAAGACTGTTTAAACTACTGTTGCTCTGATTTTTACCTTCTCTGACTTTTCACTGTGAACATATCTTTAGGATAATTCATACTAAGGTTACCCTTGCTGTTATAGAAACACCAAAGAATTTTATTTTCCTTTCATTTCTGGGCAAGAGAATGGGGGAAACATTTCATTAGCACTTCTGTGAGGCTGTTCTTACCTATCAGATAATAAATGGGACAGGGGTAGGAATCACTTTAAATGTTTAAGTGACTTTGGGGTATGTGTACACTGGGAGGTATTTTATAAAACAAAAAATTAAATTCTTCCTCAATGCCTCCCCAAAATCACTAGAACTGTGGTGTGCTAATTGTGTGCTATTTTGAGAAATTTCATGGATGCATAAATGCTTCATACAGGTCTACTCAAATATATACCGTAATGGAAAGAACAAATTTTCTTACAGAAAATAAATACCTGCATTCACCTTAAAACATTAGGAAAATGAAGTTTTGTGAAGTAATGTGTGACTGTGCCAAACTCCTTCCTTATAACATGAAAAACATAATCAGAGGCAGGGGTGTGAGCTTTCCCTTTCACATGAGTTGAGACTAATTATAAGAGATGCTAAACCATACTGCCAGCAGAAGGATTAGGGATGTCTTTCTTTCTCTTCCCATGGTTTTTAAAATTTTTCTCTGCTTTCCAAGAACTGAACACTGCTTCCAATTAGTGGCGATAAAATCATTCTTTATGTTAAAAGATTTTATGTTATAAAGTGCAATTGGACAGGAAACAAGAACTTTTGTCTCTTCCATTTTCCAAGGCTTTTCAAACTTTTCTCCTTATAAAGAGCCCATCTCTGCTTTCTGGTGTACTCTGCCTTCGTTGTGACCAGAGATGCCCAGACTTACTCGTGTCAAAAACTTCCTCTAAGGATGTTATAGGTCACAAATTTCTTTCAACCATTTTCACCTTGTACAGGTGTATGTTTTCCTCTCTGCCTTCTCTTTAATCAGTTACTGAGAAAGCACTGTGCCAAAGTATTTTTCTTTTTAACAGGACCTTTACTACCATTGTTATTATTACAGTGTTCCTTCTGAGTGCCTGGTCTCTACCAAATGTTGGTCTGCACTACTGGAAAGTGACCATTCCTCCTCCTGCAGTGGTGGCTGCTAAAATCCAGCTTCCTTCTAAGAGGAGCCTGGTCTCTGTACAGACTCTCAAGGCCTTGGAAGGAACTGTCCCTTGCCCACTTTCAGTCACAAAGCAGACTATTAAGAGGGTTAATATGCTTTCTCTCCTGCTTTGGAAACTAGTATCGCTCATCTTGTGACAAACTTCTGAGGTTCAAGAAAGCTCTTCTGAGGGCAATTTAAACTTTACTGAAGTCAAAGGAGTAATGGTGGCTAGCAGCAGAATAAACTCAAAACAGATTTATGAGAAATAAAAGGAATAAAAACAAGTATGAATAATTTCCCAGAGTGGATATGAGTGTCACACATAAAAACAAAGGAACAGAAAATCCTGAAGTACAGGATTCAAAGCAAGACCAGAGTCCTGAGCTGTAACAGAACTGAATAAGAAGCACTTGAAATTCGGTGGTGAAAGAGTAGATGCATGAGTTAGTAACAAAATAACAACATATGTACAGAGTGAAGTTAAACATAAAGTCTCAGTTTCCTTTAGAAATCCTTTCTGAGAGAATAGATTCTAAACCCCAGGATATAGAATAATGAATAAAGTATTTAAATTTCCAGGGTCACATGTTTAAACATAATTTAAGAGCATACTTCAATGGAATTTAAATCAATGTTCATGTGGAAAATTAAGTACCCCTTCCCTTCTTTTCTATTGTAAACTGAATTTATGGACAGTATCTGAGAAACATAAAACCAAATACTTTATTTCAGTTTAACACATATATTTTGTGCAATTGAAGCAAATAGATCTGTCTCTGTACTAATTACAAAGAAAAATTGGAAGTGAATATCTCTGTCATTAAACATGAAGACAGCATAGAAGTCATGCAGCTTACTGGTATTTTCAAAGTTGGAGCAACTTTCTTCTTCAATAGAGTCCACTGAAATAGCAGAAGAAGACACCAAAGGTGAAGATCTTAGGTCTTCTTTCACAGGAAGACTTAAGCAACAGCTCTGCCCTTAATGTCATTGTGAGCCTTAGCAAATGTGGTAACCAAGTAAGTAAAAAGATGCTGCTTATTTAGTCCATTCACACCCTGAAGTCACCATGGATTCTCAAAATAGAACTGTGGGGTTCTTCTCATAGGCACCTCTCAGAGACCTCCAAGCCACATCACATCAGTCATCATCTGCATTCTGCTAGACCAGAGTGATAGATCCTCTGTTCACTATTTCCAGCCTTGACATACAACATTTGATGTTCCCAAGCTAGATCCTGCTTCTCAAAACATCAAAGTTTATGTATACCTTTGAATACTCAGATATTCAACTACTTTCAATGACCATAAGTATATGTGTGGATGCTTTTCTGAACAACACTGTGCTGCTCACTAGCAAAATCAATCCCCAAATAAAGAAAGAGCTAAAACCACTGGAATGTGTTCTTAACTGTACTGGTAAAAACTTCCTCAAAAAATAACAAGTGAAAATCTACCTATGCAAAAAACCAGTATTAAAAGTCTCATCAAGATGTCATTTACTTATTTCTGTTAATAACCCATAAGGATAGTCTTTGAAATTCAAGATATCTGTCTTTATAAAATATTTTTATCGAATATATTTTATGGACTTGATAAATCAGTATAAATAATTAATATACAAAATGCAAATTTATATAATGAAACTAGAATGAGAAGGGAAATAAAAGTTTGAAAATACTGAAAATTATGTCCATGTATACACAGTGAAAAATAAAAGTAAGCAAAGAAACTCTGGGCTACCTATGATCTTTTGAAAAATATGCATAATAAAGTTATTCTATACATCTGATTTTGCACTTGACTGTATTTGTGTGAAACCTGTAAAGAGTTGGAGGGCAGAGCCACCTGTGGGGTATAGACCTGAGAGTGCAGTGAAGTTTGGGTGGCTTTTGTACCACTTAGGGGAATCCTTTTCTTTACCCCTTGATGAAGATATCCAGTTCTGCAGACTATTGTGTGAGGCCACTAACTGCCACCTGCTCATCCTTTCACAATCCTTTGATATCCATGTTTCTCAAGAAAAAAATTAAAACACCAGCCTCTGGGAAGCCTTCAATACAAGAGCTGCAATCTTCTGGAGACTTAGAAAGGTCATTTCCAGCACCTGGTGTGTGTTCCAACGGGGACAGGCAGAACCTCTCCCTGGTTTAGAGGAAGAAGGGGCCTCCCATTCCTCAATACAGGAATGAGGATAGGTTCCTGTGTAATGCATTCACATAGCAATCTTAAATACATGACATAACACAGTAGACCTGATTTTGTTTTTCACGTTTCTCTTTTTCCCACTGTCATTTTACTTGAATTAAAAGGTTTCTGCAGAGGAATTTATGGAGTGCTGTAAGTGGATGGCATCCTGAACAGTAAGCTAGTTACTGCTCACAATTCCAAAGAACACAGGGCACCAACTGCTCCTTGATTGATTCACATACGCTTCCAAATGAAGTCAGTAGGAATTTTATCTCTTCAAGGGGAATAAACCATTCAAAAAACAACAGAATTGAGAAATAGAAGTGCATGTATTTATTTAGTGAATGTATTTCTTTGCTTTCAAAGAATCAAACACAATATAATTTCACTTTTTACAAGGAGAGATAAAACAGAAAAAAGGCTTTATATCCACTCTGCATGCACTTTCATAGCACCTTACATCTGTAGAACTGTGTGTAATCCTGTGTAATGAAAGTGAAAGGCATCATTTTGACTCTGCAGTGGTGTATTTTCCAAGACCCATTCTGGAAGGTTTGCTCTACTTCAGCCAATTTAGTCACACTGTGCACAGAGCATGAGACAGTCAGCTGAGAAATAATAATAATTCTTTTCCCCCACAGAAGCCCAGAATATGCAGCCTCATGCCAATAAGTAGCAGCTCCCACAAAGACAGCATCCAAAGGAGGACAGCTGAACCCAGATTCCTTCCCATTTAAAGCACTCAGAACTGATGGGTGGTGTGAGATGGCAATATTTTCAACCCCAGCTTTCACCACTGTCATGCAAAGGTATTTTTGTGTTTCTCTTTTTTGTCTCTTTTGCTCTGCATTTAATGACCTGCTAAATAATGGTTTTATTTTTTTTCCTGATGGAATTTCTTCTGTTTTTAAATGACTGAAAACCATGTAGCTGTAAAAGACCTGGAATAACACATCGGCACAATATTCCATGGGCAGATGGTATGCTAGCCTGACCTTGTTTATCACTGGACCACATCCTGTGACAAGGTTTTTTTGTAATGACTGCAGCAGTTCCAGACATTCCACATATCACATTCCTCCCTTCTTAGTCTGATTACACAACTGTCAGGTCAGAGCAGCATTTCTAATTGTTGCCTTAGTATTGTACTACCTAATTCTGCTGGAGACCTTTGAAATTTTAAAATAGAGATTTCAATCTATTCTAATAAGTGAATCTATTGATTCTAAGTGAATCAAGAGATCTTTTTTGGAAAAAAAAATACCACATTCTAATGAATGATATGACAACATTGATATAGACTTTTAAAATAGAAAAATTTTTAATAAAAGTAAATTTATTTTTTTTTTACTCCTTTCAGGTTAATAAAGAATTTGTTCAAACTACCTGTCTATTTATTTTTTCTTTGAAATGTATTTGGATTTTATTGTCCCAGAAATTTCAAGCCAACTCGATCTGCAGCATGTATAAACATATCTTTTTTATAAACTAAAAATTAAAAAATACCTTTTATGTCACATGTTCTTATGTTCTTTTTTCCACTGAAAAAATTAAGTAGAGGTATTATTTGCTACATGTAACATTTTTTTCCTGTTCAAACATCTTCAACTCAAACTATGCATATATTTTAAATTCAAATGACATATATCTTAATGTTTCTTCCTCTTAATTTTCTTATATAGCTTTTTGAGTTTCAGCCTCCTCCAAAATTCTAACAAAGAAGTAGGAGTTCCAACAGAAAGCAATTTCATTTCACAAAACAACAATAAAACTTCGGGAAAAGAACATTTATCCTTCCTTCGACAAAAGCTTCCTCTTCAGTTTGGCTAGTCCAGATGCTGCCCTTTTAAAAAGAGAGAAGGCTGAAACTCAAAATCTGGCAGATCTTTGCACATGGTAAGGTCAGCAGAAATTTCAGCAGACTATACTCTTTATTTTGGCAGTGCTTTGTGTGCAGACACAGCCTCAACTGAAGTCAACACATCTGCACTTTAAAAACACAGTGTCATTTTTCATCCAATCACTAGTCTGTGTAAGGGAGAGATTTTAAGCTTTATGTCAATCCATAGTACTTTGTTTTGGCTTCAGAGTACAGATCCAACTCTCTAGAAACTGTGATACATGAAGAATCCCTCATCAACTTTCAGGCTGGAAATAATATGTAGAATATATTTGTTTGATTATAAAGGATGAGTCACAAAAGATAACTCAAAAGATGGCCCTAACAGACACTATGTTGGACAAGTGTTGTCAGAAGTGTTTCCTATCTAATATTTGTATCAAATGCATATACTGAAAAATTATATATGCAGAGCAGAGGCCTCTGAATTAACATAGGGGGGTGACAGGATGTTCAAATGCTTTTTTTAATAAGATATCAGGCATTTGGTCTCCATTCTGCAGGTTCTCATCTTCAGCAGACACTCATACTTCCTTCAGACCAGCAAACTACAGTTCCAAGCCCCTTCTTCAGTCCCATGGCCCTGTGATTATCCTTATTTCCTCCTCATAAGAAGGCACAGCAGAAAGCTGCACAAATAGAACTCCTCACTTTCGTCTTTAGAACTGAAGTATGACATGTTATTATCTGTTTATGCAATGTTAGTTCTGTTTTGGTTACTTAGTTCCTTCTCTCCTAGCATCTTGCTTTCATTTTTACTTATTTTGCTGATCTTCAGCTGCTCAGGCTGAAATTTCCTGTGCTAGATATGTGTCTCAAAATAGAAAGTTTCAGGAAAAGAGATTTAACTGTTTCTACACTGAGATTAGTAAAATTATTCAGCAGTAATTTTACTTCAGACCCTATAATTCTTTCAGATTTTTCATCAGGAACATTGATTTTGACCCTGCTATCTTGATATCTAATTCTTTAAGTGACAATCACAAAAATTTTATGGGCAAAATTATTTTCTCTGTAAAGAATGACATTCTTCACATAACTTATCTAGACTCAATTGAGAATAGTTGTTAAATTTTCCAATAATTACATCCCTACTGAAGGTAGTTTGTGTCAAAAGGCAACTCTCTGCATCTGGACTGTACATGTGTTATCCTACAGAAAAGATGTGCAGAATTTTACTGGACATATTGCTTGTAGGCACTAGTGGTTTATATGTTTTTAAGACAATGTTTAATCATGTGATGCATAGGGTGTTTTTTTTAAGGAGGAGTGGGGCTGGGCAGTATCTCAAATCCATAATGTATTGCTAGGATTGTGCAGTGAACAAAGCTGCTCAGTGGGGAAACATTGCCTCAGTAGCAGACACTGATTATACAAGATGCAAGGTTTTGCAAGAAAATAAAGCCAGCTTGGAAAATTCTCTCCCATATCTGCTTCAGACTTCCCACATGATGAACAAACTCTCCCTCCAACTGACTGTTTCATAGCTGGCCACCAGCTGTGCCTCATCTCTGGTTGCAGAGCAGATGACCATTTGTACCTGCAGGTAGCGTCAGGGAGAAACCTGATCTTAAGGTCTCAACTGGTCTCAACCCTGAGAGTAAAAACCTCTAATGACTTTACCCCCAGCCCTGTTTTGTACCTAACACTGCTTCAAGAAAAAAGGGTGGATATAGAGAATTCTTAGTCAAGCTGAGTGAAAATGTCCCGAGAACATTATTACAAAATATGAATATAATAATTTGCAAGAAAAGGACAATTCCATCAAAACTATAAACAGGAAGCAGGATGCCCTGCCCTGAATAAAATTGTGGAGAATTTCTTCTAAAATTTAAAACAGTAAATTGGGGGAACTTGAACATAAACTAATAAAAAAATACTGGAGCACAATCATATTTTATTGTGGTATAGAAAAAAAAATCCTGTAACTACATTTTGCTGTAATCCAATCTTATATACAGGTTATCTAAAAATAAAATAAATTATTAAAATACCATTTTTTCCCCATGATCTGCTTTTTTTTTTTTTTTTTAGGTGGCATGTGACAAAATGTGGTGCATTTCTTTACTGGATCTGATTTTTAAACTATTGCATCTAAAATGGCAAGAATATTCCTTGTCCCAACAGTCTGTGCATTGGTCAACAGGACCAGAAATATGTCACCTGCTTGAGACAGCTGAAGAAAGCAGGGTGTCAGGAACCACTCACACAGACTAATCTTCAATAAATGTTCATGCAGGTCTGAACCAGGAGTCTGTTCATGTCCCAGAGCAACAGGTAATGCTGGTTTCAGTAACTGTGTCCATCTTCCACTTCCATATAAGAAAGCAAAAGATTTCTACTGGCCTTGCTGCAGGTATGATGCAACTCCAGCATGGGATCTGCAAATAAAGCACATAAACTCTTGTATCACGTGGCTTTCACTGTTTTTTCCTACCTGAAATGACTTTTGATTCAGAGTAAGGTACACTGGAAGTGAGCCTTCTGTTGAAAGAAAGTTGTTTCTAAAAACTTGCTCAGTACTTGTTGAATAATCTGTCATTCAAATATGCACAACTCAAATGTTATCATGCTGTGAAGGAATCTGCCTACAAGTCTTCCCAGTGCATTAATACTTCCAGTTTACCCTATTTGCTGCAACACTAAATTAAATTAAAGATTTTTAAAATTTAAATTGTCACATAGTAATTTGGCTAGAATTATGCAAAAAATAACTTTTAAAGGAAAGCAGTGCAAAAAATATTGACATTGCTCAATCAGCCATTATTATGAAAGACAAGGTCAGTATCTTTCCATGTCTAGGTTTGAAAAAAAGAAAAAATCCATTACAGCTGTAATTTTAGAAAGGTTTTGGTTATCAGAGATTCACATTTGGTTTATATTTATGTTTTTATATTTGTGTTTATATATATACATGTGATATCCATGTAGTCTAGAATACTCTTTTTTAAAATTGTGAGGTTTATCCGTCACAAGGACATGTATATATCTGTGCTTGGACTGTACTGAGAAAATTTTAAGGGACTATCTGCACCTCCATTGTTTTCCAGTGGTGTAAATAAATGTTACAATATTTCAATGGTGTGAAGAAGGTGACAATTCCCTAATTATACAGTATTTATGATTAAGCTGATTCTGTTCATCAGTTCAGTCTGTCATAGAAAACAGATCATCCTTCTGAAGAGGTTATATGAAGTGTTTTATTAAACAGAACAGCAAAAAATTTGGATTATTTATCACACCAAACACCCAAAATGTGGGTTATATAGACACAACAGCAAGTTCTTATACATTTGGATGAAGCCATATTTTTAAAAAGACAATTTTTTTTTTGCTTTGATCTATAAAGAGGTATTATATAGATTTACCAATTGCCACAGCATGTTTTCCGACTGTATTTTACAATAAATACACAATTGAGAATCCTACAATAAACTATTTTATGCTTCCTTTTAAGTACAGCTATTGGAATAGAGGATGTTTCGTTAAGATAACCTACCTGTGGGACTGCAAACTGAATTTACTTCAACAATATATCTTTAAAATGCTCTCTTATAATCTACCTGCATGTTCTAGCCAGCATGGATTTAGAGGACAGAAATTTGCGATTGTATGAACTCACATACTATCTATAATACAAAACATTGGCTTTTGAGTGCATAATATAATCTACATAACTAAAGACCAGACTAGCATTTTGCTACTCTAAAAAATATTTTTTCAGCCATAAGTCTTTACAGAGGAACTCTGAGTAGTCAGAGTTTTTTCAGTCATGAGTCTTTACAGAGGAAATCTGAGGAACTTTGAGTTCATTAATTGAGAGCAGTCAATTTTATACATGCTTTTTATACAGCAGCTAAAAATTGTCCATCTGAATAGTTCTTTAGGAGGAAATTCTTTACTGTGAGGGTGCTGTGACACTGGAACAGGTTGCCCAGAGAAGTTGTGGAAGTTGCCCCATTACTGAAAGTGCTCAAGGCCAGCTTGGACGGGGTCCTCCACGGGCTGTGTGGATATCTGCTCCACCATGGTCTTCACCGCGGCCTACAGGGGAATATTTGCTCCAGTGTTTGGAGCACCTCCTGCTCCTCCTGCTCCACTGACCTTGGTGTTCACACTGACACTTTTCACAGCTCAGCTGTGCCCTGCCATGGGCGGTTGGCTCCAGCTGGAACCGGCTGGAACCGGCTGGAAATGGCTGTGTCCAGCTGAGGCTGCCCTGAGCTGGTAGGCTCAGTCCTGCCCTGCAGTGGGTGGCTGGATCCAGCTGGAACTGGCTGTGTCCAGCTGGAACCGGCTGTGTCCAGCTGGAACCGGCTGTGTCCGGCTGGGGCAGCCCCGGCCTCCCCTCACGGAGCCCCCGCAGCCCCCGCTGCTGAGCCCTTAGAGCCCATTCTCAAGACAAAACTCAACAAACAACTTGCAGTGTTTGTGAGAAGCCTAAGAAATCATAATTCAAGCACCTCAATTTACTTTTCTCAGTTGAGTTCCAGCAGTTTATTTCAATCCCAATGTCTCTTGAACTAGACTGATTTGCTGTGGTTTTTTATTCAAATAAAACAGCACTCATGGTTTTACTACACTATTTTTCCATTACTTACTAGAGCTTCAGGGCCTGAGAAAATTATGGTCCCTCCTAAGAACTGTAGCCTCTGTTACAAGTCAACAGATCATTTTTTATTATATGTTGTTCATTTTCATTTTATTCAGCCTAAACTCAGACTGTCCTCAGAGGAGACCATCTTTTTCCATTTACTGTCCTGGGAAAAAAAAATAGGTGACATTAGCATGAGTCCCTTTAGCAACCCTTTTGGCTAAATCTGAACTTGCTTGAAAGCAATCTCCATTTATATGTATTCCTAAAACATTTTCACTGACTCATAAGGATCAGAGGCAGGTTTACTTTGGGCGGTGAATGTAAGTAACACAGTACTGAAGATGAGTCACTGAACCCCCACGCTCTGATATGAATTCTTTCTCTCTCCAGAGCACTTTTTTTCCAGCTTGAGATTGAGTCCAGATTGTGCGCATAGGGCATGAAGAGGGTCACCACCACCTGCTTGAGATTCAAGAAAAACAATGAATTTATTGAAATGGGCTAGAAAATCTTTGTTGTGCTACTGATTTACCCAAAGTCTTCTCAAATTTGCAGCAGTGCAAATTATTAGTCATAATGCTGATTTCTCTCTTTCTTCAGTCCATTATTAGTGGTTATCAATCTTTTGAGGTTCCTCACTTTAACACAAGATGTTGAGAATATGTTGAAATCAGGAGGGTATGGAACAGATAATCGACAGTTAATTTTTTTTTTAATTCAGGTACCTGCTGTAGAAGTTACTTAGCTCATGTAATTCCTATTTTTCTATTGAATCCTAAAGACAGGCATCATCAACTGAAAGTATCTTCTTTTCACTTCCCTCTGCTGTAGTGCTACTCAGCAGTTGTCCCAACAATGACTGATTGAGGGGTTTGGGAATCAAGTAAGACAGAAAACAAAATGGTGTTGTCTTCCCAAGTGCACAATTCCAAGATCAGTAAATTTTTGAAGGGAAATGCAAAGAAAAAGCTTTCTATTGATTTCATCCAGAGCCACAATTTTACATCCTTTGCTTCCAGTCAGATTTTCAATGTGATTGCTTCATACTATTTTGAAAATAGTATGTATAATGCACTTACAATGGCCATCAGAATGGTTAAGGGTTGTTTTCCTCTTAAGCCCCTATTTTGGTGCTTTTATAAAAGGAAAGTTATTACTTGCTTGGGTGACCTTTTTTGAGGCATGTTTTCAATGTCAAGGTTATTTCTTTTTCTTCACTAAGAAAAGGTGTGATAAAATTAAATGTTTCTGGTTTATATCTCTCAGAATGGAAAAAAGGACAGTTAGAAAAAATGTTGAGATGTTTATTGACACTGAGTACTGTGAAATGACTTAATTTTATCTTCAAATGTGCCACTCACAGAAGAGAAATTACATTTTAAAGGAAAGTTGTTTAAGGAAAAAAACTTTTTGCTTGATAAGAGCTTAAAGAGCAAGATGGAACAGGTCCCGCAGTTTCTATAAGAAACCAGAAATGCTTTATTGACATTAAACACATGCGTATATATATATATATATATGCCTAAAAATACATTCTTTATATTATATATTGGTTTGTTGTCAGTTGTCCTGTTGTATAACTTTACAGCTACTCAATATATAGGAAGCAGAGCTAGTAGGAAAAAACAAATGTATTTGACGTTATCTTATCTTTGTTCTTGTAATAAGTTGGCTTTTGTTGCATATCTTGGCTTTTGTTGCATATCTATCTTTTGTTGCATTTATGCTATGCCTAAAACATTCACATTGAAACTGCCTGACCCATCCCTAGAACATCATATTGCTCCTGTCCTAAACAGTGACAATTATGATAACTTAATTGTCATTTATCTTATTAAGACTGTTAAGACACAAATATTTAAAGCCATCAGTTGCAGCAGCTATTTCTGTTCTAGCATTTCCTAATTTCTGAGTTTTCTACTTTGTAGTTCTATCATTCTTTTACCAATCTGCTACAATGTTTTGTGCTTAATATGACTAGATGTTAGAATCACAAAGCTGCTATAAATTTTATTTAGATTGGTTTTTGCATAGCAGTTTTTGAGTTCATAGAGGTCCCTGGTGTATACAAAACCTGAACATGTGGCCTGGAACCATGTGGCAAGTTACTTCAGTTAAAATTTCTCATATTGTAAGTATGTGATAAAAAATAACAGTAAGATTAGAAATAGTTTGGATAATATAGTTTTAACATCTCAGTCTTGCATTACTTATACATGCACTAAGCATCTCAACTTTCCCTGTTTGAAGATCCTAATTCCACTTTCTATGATCAACCTACACCACACTTTTTTCAAGCTTCCTATTTTTAATGGAATAATATCTTAATCCTGCCTGAATTCTTCAAAGTTTTTTCATCTCTTTAAAATTCCTTTCAAATGATGCATATTCCAATCTCTGCCACACTGACATATCTTTCTATCTGAACTAACTTTCAAGTGACAAAAACATGTAACTGAAATTCCATGCTATTAAAGTCAAAGGAAGATTTGCTATTGCTTTCAGAGACTACACTGCATTCATTTGTAATGCAAGCAAAGGAAAATAAGCAACTGCATGAGATTTTTTTTGAAACCTTCTTCCATTTTGCATAATGTCAACTATCTCCATGCCAAGCCATGTCTCATTTACCTAGATAAGACTAGCACAGTTTTAGCACTAATTGTATAATGGATTTCAAGTCTCAGAGAAGCAGAGTTGCTTAATTCTGCCAGTAAAGTGTCTCATCCATCTGCTATACATTTTATAAAGATTTGAAATTACTGTTCCATATGTACCACATGTTCCTTACAAATATATAATTCCACATTTAGATGCAAAACTTCACTGAGAAAAAAACAAGTTCAGACTTTGGTTTTGATCACTTAGATTTTTCTACTGAAATGATTTTGATAAGAGTGAATTGCTTTTCTCTGGTGGAAGTATAATTTTCTGCAGTATACTTTGACTTGGAAATTGTGAAAAAAAGCGAGACTAAAAAAAAGAATAGTTTTAGTCTACCCAAGGACCATATTCAGCAAAGCAGCTAATCACATGGAAACGTAAAGAAAAAAAAAAAAAAAAAAAAAGGCAGACTTGTGTGAAGTTTGGTACAGTCAGAAATACTTTGGTAAACAAGAAGCACAGTGTTATTTTAGCCTATATTCATTTATACAGAGGTTATTATGGACAAAGAGAATGTTCTATTCGTGCATGGCTGTTGCAATAGAAAGTCAGTGACAGACTTATGCCTGCAATAACACCCATGAAATATGCAGTTAGGCTCCAGTTTTGAGCTGCATTCAAATAAAGCAATTCCTGGTGGAGAAAACTATGAGTAATTTTTTGGTACCCATCCGTCAAACTGTTGCAGTTTTCTCTAAAAGATAATCACTTCTATGTAAATGACAGTATCCACATTGTAATCACTTATTTTTCTATTTATTTATTTTTTTAATACAAAACCCACATATGATATTCTGATAGCTGTATTAAGTTTCTTATATACTACATGACTATTATCTGTGTTTTTAAATTGTCTCCAAGTTTTGTTGTATCAAAACATTTTTGTTGATGTAATTCAATCAAAAGTCACTCTGACAAGCTTTTTAAGGGGAATAAACCTAATACCAGGTTTAGGTGCTTCTTGAATTCTACAGAATTTTCTGCAAGGGACACTCTATTGTGGAGGTGTTTTATTGGTATGATTATCACCTTATTTTCCTTGGCAAACTCATGTTTTATCTTTATAACGAATTTGTTAATCCTGTGAAACTCTCATTAAAGCCAACAAATCAATAGTGTTTGAGAAATACTGGATGGATTCCTAAAAAGTCACAAGGAAACCCAAGTCTGTAGCTGACAGAGTTCAGCTTTTTTCTCTTTAGCTGAGCCTACAGGCAGTCAAGACAGATTCTATAGTTAATACGAAACCTTCTGATACTGTATAAATGTTTGAATGCCTAAGGCTACTAAAACAGTTTTGTTTCACTGCACTGACATTAGCATGTCCTTTTGATGTAAGGCAAAACTCAATCAACTTCAGTCACAGGCAAGCAAAATATATCAGAAAAGGTATCACATAAGCACCAGCATGGAAATGATAGTTTTTTAGTTAGGATCTTTGGGCTTTAATTCAGTTTTTGGAAGAGGAAGAAGGCTGGACTGAAATCATAGAAATCCTATAGACTACAGCCAATTGTTGTGTCAGTTTAATAGCTGTCCACATGACTTCTTGAGACAGTTTGCTTAAATGAGATATTCAGGAACCATAGATCTTTCTGTATTTCATCAAACAAATTATTTTTAAATACTATGAATAAAATTGCTGATCCTCTTTCACTCGTTCTCCTGAGTAAAATATGTGTGCATTTTAAGGTGCCTAGTCTTTCAGAGGCTGTCAGCCTGAGAGAGGAGGAAGCTGAGTATCAAAACCACAAACTTTAGAATTAATTTATATTCCACTAATAACACGAGTTTAAAACAAGTTAAGGTAAGCAGGGAATATTTATACCACATAGCATTTTGGGGACCTCATGTGACACCCTGGGTTCTGTGTATAGCCAGAATGTGAAGCAGGATGCTAACTCCTGCTGGTGCCCATTAGCAGCCTTGCTTCCTAACTTCAGCTGTGTAATCTTACACCCTCAAAGCAGTCAGCAATCTTCACTATAGGTTCTACAGCCACTTCCACAAGTAATGTTTTGAAGGCATTAGAATAGCAGTGTTTCAGGTATCAGAACCATGTGTAAATGTGTAGATCTCTGATGTGTAGATCACCAAATTTTGCACACAACTTATTAGTGGGGGCTGGGGCTTTAAGATCCTTATTATTACTGCTCTTAGAATTTGTTTTTCTGTGACATTTTAAATAATCTAGTGGAAAATTCCATTTTGACTTTTCAAATGTCCTCCATATATATATATATTTTTAACAGTTCTTCTGAAAGACTACTGTGACAACAGTTCAATAATGTGGTTAGCCAGGCATGGAAAGAAGTTCTTCAAAAGATAACAGAATCATCTTGGATTTTTCATGGAAGATCTATGTAATCAGATGAAACAGAAAAAGAAGAAAAAGAAAATCTCTGGCCTTAGAACTTGGTACTAGAGTACCAGGGAAATATTTGTCATTGTAATTCACATTTTATAGTAATGGTATCTGCTGCAGTCACATATAAAGCAGACCTGAGAAATAAGAGGCTAAGATTTCAGCATTCTCTCATGCTGTTATTGTGGATATTAACTGTACATAACATAAAAATTTATTGTTTTTACTAGCCTAGCAGGTAGTATAGGTGTTCTGGTTAGATATGTACCAAAATATGCATTTTAGCATATCATAGAAGCTATAGAAAATGACATTTAAAAAAAAAAAAAGATATTTAGGAATCACAAATGCATTTAGAATTATGTTTTCAATGTCAAAATAGGTGGAAATTCAATGAAGCCTATAGAATTTGCAAGTCCTAGATGATAATGCTGAGCATTGTGGAACTCGTAATGGCCTCTAAAATAAAATTCTATTAAACACTCCTAGTCATCTTAGTTTTGAGATTTATTTAAGAGTATGCCTCTGAAGTTATCTGCATTTTGTGGTGACCTTTTATCTTTCTTCTAGAGTGCTTCTGCATCTACTTGCAAAGACCCTTATTTACACATTCCCCATGGAGCTGGATCACTGCTGCATGTACTGCCTCCTCACACTGCTTAGTAATTGCAGTTTTTAGAATGTTTACTTTTGTGTGGGTGGTAGTGAAATCTATAATTGAAGGTTTCTTTTTAGCAGATGTTCCCTTGTTTATAGGAAGGATAATAAAAATTTGAGGCTCTCCAATGTCATCTTAATATCATGGAATTCAATTTAAAGCTTTTTTGTTGGAACTATAATATGCACTAACTTCAATCAACAAACAATAATAAAAGAATCCTACCAATTGCTAAATTTCCAATGCAGCAGCTCCTGCTTTAATGAATTAGTCTATTAGGGTCATCTATTTGCAAATGCATCTGAGTAGAAGCTGGTGCCTGCTAGTGAAAAGTTCTGGGTTTAGTTTCTAAATACAGGGATAAGATTTAGAAGTCTTGTGTTTTGGTCACTTTGATAGTCTTTGTACAGTTCATATTGGAGGTGTCATGTCTGTGTCTATTACTGGAAAATAATTAAACTCTCACTATCAAACCCATCCATTTGAGGTATGTAAGAATTATATGCCAGAACATAACAACAAAAGGAAAACTAAGCCACAAACAAGCTCTAGTCACATATCATGATACCAGACCAAACAAAGCAATAGACCCAGGAGAACCTTGTGGAGCTTTTGTGAGTTCCTATTTGACATTATATTGTGGAAAAAGTTGTTGAAATGTTCTAGGACAGTGTTATAGAAGAACACACTATTATCTATCCCCTGTATTCAGCACTGCTGAGGTCACACCTCAAGTCCTGTATCCAGTTCTGAGCCCCTCAATTCAGGAAGGACATTTTGGGGCTTGAGTGAGTCCAGAGAAGGACAATGGAGCTGGTAAAGGGTCTGGAGCTCCTCCTGTGAGGAGCAGCTGAGAGAGCTGGGGTTGTTTATCCTGAAGAAAAGGAGGCTCAGGGGAGACTGTGTTGCTCTACAACTGCCTGAAAGGAGGGTGCAGCCAGGCGGGGTTCAGTGTCTTTTCCCAGGTAACCACCAACAGGACAAAAGGACTCAGTCTTAAGCCGTGTCAGGGAGGTTTATGTTAGACATCAGGAAGAAATTCTTCACACAAAGGGTAAGTAGCTATTGGAATGGTCTGCCCAGGGAGGTGGTACCATCACCAGACACAGCCCGTAGGGCCATGGTCTAGTTGACATGGTGGTGTTCAGTCATAGGTTGGACTCAATGATCTCAGAGAACTTTTCCAACCTAGCTGATTCTGTGTTTCTGTGATACAGGATACATCAGCCTCAGCTTCTGTCTGTCATTTGTGTTGAAGTATACACAGCCTGAGGCTGCTCAGAGCCACAATTCATATTAGCTTTAACAGTTTTGTTACTGGGAAAAATGAAAAGCAGAAGAGAGAGGAAGCAAGAATGCAGGCACTGACGAAACTCAGGCTGTACTTTGAAAAAGAGTGGACACACGAAATGTTCAGATGAATATGTGCCTGTATTGGAAAGATTTTTATATTATACCTGAGCTTATTATATTTTGTCCACCAGGAGAATAACTATCCACCAGCAAAGTTAGAGTAAATCCTTTGTGATAAAATTAGAAGCCAGTCATAAAGTAGACCCATAAAAGCAAGAAGATGAATATTGAGCATTCAGTGCAGTTGACATCAGGTATATTATATTTTTAGTTGTTTCTTAGGCATTACATGATGCACATTTTGGTTATAAGAGTCAAGGACCAAACCAGTTACATTCTTGAAAGCACTGTCATTCAAAAGGAGAGCCCCAGCCTGGGTTGCTTTTCCTCCTGTTCTACTGGAGATAATTGCATGTCCCTGAGCATAAACAATTTTTTCCAGAAATATTTACCAGGAATGTTCCTTTCCCTTTCTCCCCTACCCTAAATTATTTGACCCCTATTTTCCAGAGATTTTGGTTACTTGAAGAATGAAGACGAAATATTGTTTAAACATTTTAGAGAGGGTTTGTCTTTTGACATCCAAAGATTCTTGGACATGTTCATTTTTTATGCTAGGTTTGTCTTCCTACTTTCAAGCTCTATTGAATTGCCATGTATTTTTCTTCCCAGACAGTGTGATTTGCATTTATTATTCTTAAAATAAAATATCATTAAAAATAACATGCCCAACTTTGTGATAGTCTAATGATACCTGATATCCTGCTGTACTTTTAATGAAGATTGCAGAGGACTGCTGATGACTGATGTGGTATTTGGAGTGGTTCCTTTTAAACTCTTTTTCAAGGTAACTTCCCCAATCACCTCTTGTCAGAATCAAAGGTTCAAGCTGCCACAGTCAGGCATACAGTGACTGACAGGCAAAATAATTACTGAAAGAAACCAGAGATCCATTAGGGAATATGCAGGAAATTTTCTCTCTGGATTCACCTCACAAAACCATTGGAGCTGCTGCTATGATAGATTCTCCTGCACCATTTAACAAGAAAAGACTAAAATTTAGGCTAAAATGAGCCTGAAACTGCAGCAGGACACAGTAGCATAGAAGCATAACAGATGTGTCTTTAAAGCTCTCCCTGTTTACACGTGACTGAGAAATGGTAAATTTCTGAGACGTGCTCAAAATTGTCTGAGTTTCATGTAGCCACAGGGCGTGATTTATTCTTTTTTCCTCTTTGAAAGTCTAGAAATGTCTCTCAAAGCATCCTCGTGTAATGGCTATAGACCTGAAATGTGAAAATGCCATCATTTTCACATTTGGCTTAAGTGCTGCTATTCACTTTTTACAGGGTATCTCTAATAGCTGAATTCAGCTGAGCTACAAATAATGGAGTTATACACACTCCCTTCTATTCGCTTCGCCCAAAGATTGCAAGCAGACAACAATTTCACTTAATATGAGACAGTTGCCCTTTGACAGGCAATTGTGTGGGATAAGCTCAGTTGCTGTTGCAGCTTTCACCTGTCTCTTATTTTTAGTATAATAGATTAACAAGGACCATATTTTTACATCCTAAACTGCTGTTCATCTAAAAACCATAGAGAAGCAGTTTATCTGTTTAAATACAGGTGATTTAATGTGTAATACCACAGCAGAATTTTGGCTTTTTTTTCCTGAAAATTTTAATAGATTAAATTCCAGAGCAATCCAAAATAGCAACAAGACTGTAAATAAACAATGACACATGCATTCTAATAAAAAGATAAGTAGTATTAATACTGAAACTGCTTTTCTACTGTTGCCTGCACCTAGCCTGCAGGCAATCTGCAATCCTTTGTTCCCCTTCTCCCTCATCTCTCTGAATCATTTTATTCACATTTCCTGCAGCAGGTTTACATCTTCTTAGTGTTTTCTCCTCCCCACACAGGCAGAGAGATCTTTTAGAATTAATTATTTTTGAATATTCAACAAATTCTAAAACCATCAGATAAATTGAGAAGATTGACATGAGACCTCCATGAAGAGTCACTGAAAAAAGCCAGGGAAAAAATTCATTTTGGGGGGCTGCTCTTCATTTGGGATTTGGTATTTTCTTTGCAGAAGTAACATCATACCTTTCTATTCTCCTCTTTACACATTATCCTTCTCCTTGTGAAGTTATTGTCTTTTTTTTTCCCCCATTTATCATCGGTATCTCTTAATACTTTTTTAAAAAAGTTGCTATTCTTATTTCTATGTGAAAGCTATTAAATTTTTTTGAAGGATGTCTCTAGCTGGAAAGCACTGAAATATGAATTTAGTGATCTCAAAACTCATAAGACATATTAGAGAATACCATATTTGTTATATTGCAGACCTTTGAAACCAGAAGACTGCTTTTAATTTACTCAGAAGGTTATTTCCTGGACTTATTATTGCTTCTTTCTCTTGGTTTCATTATTTATCCAGTATTTCTAATCAGTATCAGTGTTGTCATATTTTCTTCCCATGTTACCTGGTGGTATTTCTTCCTTTCAGTCTCCCTCTTTATCCTTACCTCTTGTTCTCCATCTTTAATAACATCCTTCCATTCTCCACAAGGCCACTTCCTCTCTTCTAAATACTGTCCCATTTTTGGGGTTGGTTCATTTCTTTCATTGTTTACAATAAGCATATAATCTTTTTACCTCAAAGCTGGTTTGGCATTCTAGACACCTGCTTTCTGAGAAGCTTGATTTTTGAAGATGCTGATTCAGCTCGGGTAGTATTTGGAGGTATTAACAAACACTTTAATTCAATAGATACTCAAGACTTGAACTGATGAAAACTAAAGATCTGATGCTTAGCAGGATATCTTATTGGATGTCTACTTGAGTAAGCTTTGGAAGAAGCTCTGCCAGTGATTTGCCTCCAGCTGGACTTTGTGTCACTAATAAAAACTCTTTAAGCCTTCCATTCCAGCCAGTTGTTAATCTACCTCCTTGTACACTTATCTGGCCCACATTTCTCAGTTTGTATACTTTGCTAAAGTCCAAGTTACTTACTCTGTCATTTAAAATGACATTTTGGTTTTCAGAGTTTGCATCACTTATATGGAACAAATGATACAAACAAATGATATTGGATACATATAAAGAGAGGAGTTTCATCTAAATTTGAATGTTTCCTCCCTTGATGCATATTTCATATGATCCATATATGCTTTTTCTTGAACTATGGTTTATACAGAAGTGGCAACAAAGGTAGGTCTAGGCATGATGTGGCAGTCTGAGCAATCAGGATGTGATGGAATTGTTTTGACCTTCAGAACACAGACAAAAGGAGATGCAAAGTGCCTGTGTGACAAGCGACAGCAACTGGAAAGCCTATACATAGGCTTGAAGCAATGTTTTTCACAACACAAGAAATAGACAGGATATTTAAACATTTAAACATATGTATCAAATTTAAAAAAAATTCGATCAGATAAACAGTCAATAGCTGTAGTGGCATATACATTTCTTAATTTTCAGAAGGTTTGCAGTATCCAAGAACAAAATGTCTGTCATTTAATAGGAACAATCTAATGATCTTGGTTCTATGCTGAAATGCAAACACATTTCTCCAACTGATTTTTGTTTTTAACAACTGACCTAATTTATTACTAGGTTTAGAATAAAGCAGTTGCTGTGTGGCCCATATGATTCTCTGACCCCTTGATTAACTATGAGGAAGTATTACACTTAAAAAACCCCAATCACATATGAACTTAAATTTTTCCATTTCTATTTTCTAAAAAATTTCTATTTATATTTCTATTTTCTAAAACTATTTTCTATTGGTTTATTCTCACAATTTATACCCAGCTGCAAGCAGAATAAGGCATGTTACTTCCTCATAAACAAATTTCAGTAGAAGTTTAGATCTTCAGTTACAAATGCTGTCAAATATTTTGAAAGCAAATGGTGAACCTGACAGTTAAGCACACCATGGAATCCTTTGTACTGCCAGAAATGTACTTGACTTTATGAATAGTAGATGTATCTAAAATATTTAATATGCAGACAAATTGTCACAAATTCAAATTATTAAAGCTGGAAGTTACTATAAACATTTGCCTTATATAACTAAATAGTGACAATATCCGAATTTGGCTCTTCACTGGAAGCATGGGAAAGTTTAAAAATGCTATGGATGTCACAGTAAATGAAGGCACAAAGCATTCATGTGTTAAAGGTCCACCCTTCTCTGTATGGAATTCTCAGGAATTATTCTATTCTCTGTTTGTGAATGTAGAGGCTTAGCCTGTGCCAGGGATTAGAGTTTCTAAGGAATTAAAACTGATCAAACGTATAATGGAGGTCTCATATCAGCTAAATGAAAATAATATACTAGAAGAACTCACTGATGTGTTTGATTAAATTGGTTGCATTAAGAACACACTTCACATTTGTTTAAACCCTGAGGTAACCCCATTTATTACTCAAGCTGGGAAAATTGTTGTTATTGAGAGAATGTGTTCAGCAGAAACTGTAAAGCAAGCTGAATTTATAAGTTATTAAGTCAGTTAGTGAACCACCTGGCTGGCTGCAGTCAAAGGTGGCTGGGTAGAAAAGAGGAAGAGATTGTCTGAGAGTACGCCAAGAAATAAATGAAATTGGTAATGACTCAATGAGAACACATTCATATACTCACTGTGGAAGAAATGAGTAAAACACTGGCAATAAAATCTCAGTCTTGTAAATGCATACATTTTGGCCGATATGTATTCCCAGAAAAAAAACCTTTCACTTAATATGTTCTTTAATAAATTCTCCTCCCTGTGGTTACCTTGATTCCAGCAGGATTGTTTCATAAGCACCTGCAAAAAGATGGAAAGAAACAGAAGATAGACACAAAGGCAAGCTTGAACAGGTGAAGAAGGAAGGCACATCAGTCCAAGAATACAATCCCAAAGACCCATTTCCAGCTCATATCAGTTTTTTAAGAACTTTAGTTTGCAGTGACAAATATGCAGAGGTTTTCAATGGTACATTGTTTCATCTATTAGTACCAGTCAGTGACTATGCCATTGAAAGGGAGCAGGGACAGGAACTGTGTTATCTTGTAACAATCTTGTAACTAGTTGCCTGCAGAATTATTTCTTTTGTTTTTTCTTAACTTCAGCCCCATTCTCCAGATCACTGTCCTATTGGTGTGTAGATCACATATCAGAAAATTATTCATAGTTTGGTGTGTTCATACCAGGATCACAAAAGAGGACTGGGGTGCTGTTACCTCTTTTTCCTACACTTAAAAAGAAAAACATGTATTTTACATACATTTGCAGTTATCTTTTCAAGTTAGTGTGATTGCAGTAACCCTGAGAACGATAACCTTAGGACTTCACTGAAAAAACCAAAGCCAGACAAAAGGCAACAGGAGGATGCCATGTCCAGGAGTGCATCCAGCACAGCATTGCCAGCCAGGCAAGAGAGGGGATTGTCCTGCTCTGCTCTGCACTAGGAAGGTGTCACCTTGGGGGCAGTTTTGGTCACAGCTGAATGCTCTGGAGGGAGACCCTCACCCTTACGAGGAGTGGCTGAGGTTACTTAGTTTTTTCAGAAGAGGAGACTGAGGGGAGACCTCACTGTGGTGTTCAAAATCCTCGTGAGGGAAAGTGGAGGGGCAGGTATTGATCTCTTCACTCTCAGGACCAGCAATAGGTCTTGAGGAAGTGGAATGAACCTGAGTCATGAAAGGTTTAGGTTGGATATAACAAAAAGGTTTTTCA
The DNA here is from genome assembly GCA_013397555.1 of Urocynchramus pylzowi. Classification (NCBI taxonomy): domain Eukaryota; kingdom Metazoa; phylum Chordata; class Aves; order Passeriformes; family Fringillidae; genus Urocynchramus; species Urocynchramus pylzowi. The sequence goes on along the minus strand of VZRH01008001.1, from coordinate 433,097 downwards.
CCTAGAGGGTGGTTGGGCACAGGAACAGGCTCTCCAGAGAAGTAATCACAACACCTGAGCAGGGCCAGGAGTTCAACTCAGTGATCCTGATGGGTCCCTTCCAGCTCAGCATATTCTATTATTCTATGAAACAAAACCTCAAGCCCACAAAACCAAATCCAACCAACAAACACAAACAACAACCAAAAAACCACCCCCAAACAAAAAGACCTCAAGACCCTACATCATCAATTAATTTTGATTTTGGTCTCCTGGCACACAGAATGTTTTTAAAAGTTTGCACTACACTGGATACATTAGTGCAGGCTAAACATTTTTCATAAGTGAAGGGGTACTGCAGTCAACCTATGATAAGAAATAAAACCTTGGAAAAATAGTTTTCTAACGCCTCTTCTGTAACTTGAGAGAGACCTTGTTTGAAAGTTGTTGGGTGATTTCAGGGCAAAAAAAAACAATCAAAGAGTGTTTATGTGGTAAGGAACATGAGGAAAAAATATTTTAAACATGTTTCTGTTTGTGTTTAGGTCATTGCAGGACCGAAGGTGTGATCTGAGAACAGTTTGGGTGAAATTCTATGCAGAACTCTCAGTTAGAGCTGGAGTCAGTTCCCCTTCCATCTATGTGACACAAGAAGTGCTAGAAATCAATAAATTTAGTTCTAGAGCACTAAAGTTGGTGAACAAAATTACTTTTTTAGATGTGAGTCAGAACATAAGACAATTTTAAACTTTATGTGTAGAATTACCCAGTGTTCCCTAGGCAGTGTACTCTTCTATACCTATACTAGCTGTAGGTACAGAAGTCCAGAGTTTCATGATTTTCAGTAACTTTTGATCCATTAGTTGTCACTCTGTGAACTCTTTTAAGTCCATATATCCCCGTGGCAGGGTACACTATGAAATATGTTTAGTGTGGCCCATAGGCAATGGGCAGTCACTGATCAAAGTGTTCATGTGTACTTGGGTTACCTGAGATGCACTGAAGGAAAGAACAAGACTGTGTGAGGTTTGGTGCAGTACAGAGGAAGGACAGCTACAGTTATCAGCAATGCTGTGTAAGAATACTCCGCTGACACTGGCAACAATAAAGCTGTGTTAGCACAACTCCCGTGTTAATAAACTCAAGTAATAAATCATATGAGAAAGATATTAGGCCAAAAAAAAAAAAAA
>VZRH01008001.1:407997-427402 GCA_013397555.1 Urocynchramus pylzowi | reverse complement strand
CGATCTCTCTCCTCTCCTCTCCTCTCATCATTTCAGCATGAAGGAATTTGAGTCTTCACAATCATCCCTAAAGTACTGAGATTAAAGGACATTATTTAGAAGTGAGATTATACTACGCCAGGTCTTAAACTTTCCAAACAAGAACAGAGTTCAATTCTTAAGTCTTTTTAACGGTAACTTAGAGATTTTGCTGATTGGGCTTTTTTTAAACTAAAAATACAAATTAACAGAGAATAGGCACAAATATTCTTCAATTAACCTGTGTGGCAATGCCTTTCCCGCTATTTTCTCAAATAGTGAAAGGTCTGCAGGTTAATTGCTTTCCACAAAATCATCATAACAATAGTTCTGCCCTACAGCTGCCAGTGTAACCTCTACATCTGCCTTCCCACTCTTCAGGTACCTCAAGAAAGTTTTGCTGAACACTTTGGAGGTGAACATTCAAAACTGGGTTTAGAGAATAATGGTGAGTATGCCTGTAACTTCAAGATTACTCATAAATATGCTTTTTTTTTTACAATCTTATTTAATTCATACTTTTGTGTCAGTATTGCCTCAGCACATGACAATCTCTATCTCAAACTGCTTAAAGGGGAATAAAGAAAGTTCTGGAATCATGTGAATAATTTGACACATATTGGAAAAGTCCATCTACTGTCATTAAATAGGCTTAGTAGAGCCAGTTACTGGGCAGTAGATGGAAACCAAAGAGGCTGCAAACATAGCTCCAATACTGAACTAATTTGTGAATGGACATGAAAGATAATGCCAATTAATTGTGTTTTGTTGAGAGTCCCTCTTAGCTAGCATACTGTAGTAAAAAATTGCTTGTGTGAAGGGTTATAACACAGATGTGGTGGCGTTGATGTGAGTTTAAATTCAAACAACATACTCATTTCCCATTGATAGAAAGCTTAGAAAAATCAACCAGCAATAAGAAAAGCTTTGAAATCTCAATCTTTCTTGTGATCTTTTGTTGTTTCTCTGCTCCATCATAAAAGATCTGAAGACAAATTGCACCTTCTCCTGCAGTTAGAGAATACTATTTTCTTCTACTATTGGCCTCAGCATGTCATAAGCTACAGTCTTGTTTCTGCTGTGTAACTGAATGGCTTCATAAATTACAATTTAGGTACAATTCTACTGATGATACAGGTACCAGAAAAAATAGGACTTAACTAAACCCTTTCTGAATGTGAGTTACCAGCAATAAAAAAGCAGGGGTGAGGAAAAGGAATCTTTTTTTCTTTTTATTTTCTCAGCAAAGGTAGATGTAACTTTTAATACAAACCAGAACAGATGAGTAAGAAGAATAAAAACACCTTCCATATCATGGCTCTCCACATATATAGATTGGATAATTGGATAAACCTGCATGCTATATTTTTTTAGAAACACAGTTATTTTCCATTTAATAATAGAGGTAATTTTTTTAATGTATATTCCTCCTTCTTTCTTCAAAGGATACAGAGCATCTACTTTATTAGGAGATGGAGCATTTTGTTTCATTTAAAAAAAATTTAATTAATAACTTCTGGTGAATTATCTTGTTAAAAATCAATTGTTCCAAGTCTAATATTATAATTACAAACTAACATTTCAGTGTATATCCTGAGTGGTTATTTCCATTGCTTAGTTCTTTTTGTTTTTGGCAAAAAATGTCACAACACAAATGACAGTCTGCTGAAAACAGACTTTAATTCTGAAATTGTAATAAGGGAGGCCTGGATTTTTGTTTTATTGCTATAGAACTGAAACATTTCTATTTTAGTGAACACATCTATGCTGATAAGAGCAGCAAGTCACACCTTTATTCTGTCCACATAGTGAGAGGTCCAGATATGTGAATCTAATTTTCCATGTTTTTCTGACTCTAAGCCAAGACACATATTTGCAGCAATTTCTATAGGCATGCAGCAGAAAATGAGGAAAAGGGTAAAAGCCACAGTAGGGAAACAATCCATTTCCTCAGCTGGAACTGAAGAGATATAGTGCCTGGGTAATGCAGCTAAGCAGTTTCTAGACTGAACCTGGCCCTTGTCCAGAAACCTACAACTAGATATATGGAAGCAGAATTCAGTTTGAGACTAACATAGGAGGGGATTGAGCTGAGGGTTAAAATACATAAATTTGTGCTAGGTGCCTACATTTCATTAGATTCAATAAAGATTGGGGTCATGATTTGGTTGAATATATGGGTGTGCTCAGGGCAATTTGAGACTATATGAGATGTTCAAAATAGCCAGACATGGGTGGCAGAAATGAGGCCCTTTCTGGAGCAGTGGTCACAGGTCAGATGCCCTAATGCAGGAGTAATGAAGTAGCCTTGAACAGCACGAGATGTTGAGGCTTAGGCAAGAGAATCTCACCCCCAGTCTGCACAACAAAGGGAGGCACAGCCATCCTTTTCTTTATCTCTTCTTCTCTTGAACTTTCCCTTGCTCCCTTTTGCCTTCTTCCTTTTCTGTGTCAGAGGAGACAAATGGTTTCAGATATGGCACTATGCAGTCATGGTTGAAGCTCACTAGTGTCCTCTAAATGAACCAAACAGTTATGTGAGTCTGTGACCCACAGAGGAGTCATGCAATATCCTATCATGCAGCGTGTGTCTGCAGTATCTGTTTTTGCAGGACAACTACCTGAATGACGTGAGTTGATTTTGACTGGCTGCCAAACACACACCCAGCTCCTCTACCACTCCCCTTTTCAAAAGAACAGGGGGAGAAAACAAGCCAGAAAAGCTCCCTTCCCAGCAACTGCCATGTTCACAATAGCCTTGTCTTGGGAAAAATTAATTAAATTTATTGTCAATTAAAAAATTAAAGAGGAGTGGGAAGGTGAGAAACAAAGAAAAAACCCCTCCAAACCACCTCCCTTCCTCTCTCCTTCCCAAGCTTAGCATCATTCCTCCATTCTCAACACTTCTTCAGGATTCATTACTGCATCATTTTTAGTCCTGTCACAATTAATTACTTTAGCTGGCAATTTGAAAGATTCTCAATATGTCATTGAGAGAAGCAAACACTGTAAGCAGTTTAAGTGTTCTGGGCTCTTGAGTGCATGAGAGTGATTACACAGACAAATATAAATAGTTCCTGAATAGTGAAATTTCAGCAGACTAGGAAGACAATAAAAATTTTATTTTCTCTCATGTAATAGTCTGAATTCCAAAGTTATGGCATTCCTTGCAGAATGAAATATATTTCTGTATCTTTAGAGCCTGCATTGATCCAGGATTCTTCAGTGAGTGTTAGTAATTAAACCAAAGTCTTGGCCACTGCAGCTGTCCTTTGGGTGTCTGATTTAGCTTCCAGATACACAAAGCTGTTTACCAATTTGTAAAAAAGGAACAGGATTTACTTTGTATAAAAATTAAATAATAGAGTGCTTTTGAGCAAAAAGTATAATTTCCTCTCTCCATCTCTTAAAATGTTTTTGCTCAAGCTACCATTCTTCTGGCTGTTTTTACACCGTGTGTGTGCAACACGTGAAGATAATAATCTTTTCCAGGGGAAGACAAACAAGTCAATATATCTTCAATTAATCATTATCATCTTAAAAACATATTTGTTTTTTTCAACTCTTTCTTGTTCCCATCTGACGGTATCTCATAGCCAGAAAATTTCATCTATTCCTTCTCATTATTCCTCACCTGAGGTCATGATCATGTTTTTTGATATGATAACCATTTTCACAGCAACAAATTCTGATGACAAAGGCATATCATGGCTTAGCTTAGAGAAAAAGTATCAGAAACAGTTGAATTTGCAAAAAATTGAAAGACAGAACTTGTTTACAAGTAAATACCTCACTAATAAAAATGTATCAACAAAAGGTTTCTACCTTAACATAAAATGGGATGTAGTATGATGAAATGTATTTTGGAGTAACATGTACTCCAAAATACATTTCAACATCAATGAGCTTTTCAGGTTACACACCAATCAAAAGTGTTGCATTTTTTGTAAGTAAATATTAGTAGAAATTTAAATTCTCTTGAGAATCAATATATTTCTTATAACATTAGTTAAAACCTTCAATAAATGCTGTAAAAAATAAGAGTATTGTTACATATAACAAAAATAAGAGAGTAATTTATACACTGGTAGCCATAGAAATTTTTGATCTTTTACACTTACACTGTACGTGCATTTTCAATTATGGAAAACACTTTGGTATGCATGCCTATGGAAATCTCTAACACCATACCATGCATTTTAGTACATTTTCACCACAGTAGCTATAGATCTCAGGTGTCTTTTCCAGGTGTAACACTTGAGAACATGGAACTCTTTCCCAATAAGCAGTTCTGAAATACCACACAGCATGAGGTGTTTTAAAAGCATATGCAACAACAAAAATATACTCATTTTTAAGACACTAGAAAATATAGTCATGGTTGTGCTTGTCTTGGATACCAAACAATACTGGAATTTACAGGAATGAAAGAACTGCTTAGAGTGTTGCAGCTACTGTTTTATAGGAGTAGCAACCAAGTTCCTTTTGTAATCTGACACAAAAGCTCTCCTTAATCAATGACCAATTCAAGCAGAGTTGCTTATCAAACTGGAATAATAAATAATATGGTGGTTTTATATTCAGTGCCTAAGAAGTGATTCAGGAGGCAATTCTTTGCTTATCAAAACACACTCCACATTATACAAAATATTGATTGACTCTCTGAGCTAAATTAAGGAATGGCTGAATCAATCAGGATGATACACAAGTTACTTTACTTTCTAGTAAAGAAGGCATGCTGAGCATCAAAATACAAAAAAACTTCTGCCATCTAATAATTAATGTGGGGTGAGATTGTGTCATGAAGGAGAACATCTGGGGTAGTATTTTTGCTATTTTCACAGTCATCAGAGCCTTTTTGTGTCACTTGCAATGATCTGCACTTGCTGAGGGGCCCCCTCCTAAGGGACATCTCAGGACAACCCTTTAATTCTCCTTCCAGCATTCAGGACTTCTGAAGTGGATGCTGCTGTGCCAAGAAGAACTGCATCACTCTGTTAAGCTGCACTGTATCATCTCTCTCTTTGAATTATTCTGTCACTCTGCAGGTGAGAACAGGAGATTCCAGGGAAAGAATGTCCCCAGGCAGGAGCCCATCTTGCAAGTTGCCATCAGTCCCTCACCCAAGCTGGCAAAGGCAGGAATACCAGGAGTGTCAGGACTTTCTGCATTGGTGTAGTGAGTTCCACATTTAATGAAAATCCTTGAATTTTGTGAACTGAGTTGGGGGGGGAAATGAAATAATAATGAATTGCAAGCACTTATTCAACTGGCAATGGCAGCTTAGTTTCAATTATTTATAACACTTCATAATGTGCTAATAAATGTTCTTTAGTAGCATGTCTTGAAAATGTAATGAAGTCTTAGTAAAATAAAACCTCATTAAAGCATTCAGCTATTAATTCTGTGTTGACAAAAGGAAAACATAATCTATTTTTATGACAATGTGTTTCTCATATCTCTTCTATGGTATTTGTCTGTTTCAATTATTAATCAGTATTGTTTCTGACTTTTCTGAGTTTTAAGTGTATTATATTTCCCTTATTCCAAAGTAAATTAACACCTTATTTTTTTCTGTGCCTATTAAAATCTCTTGATCTGAAGAATAAAAAGAAGAATTTATAATACTTTGAAATTAACATCTCCTGTCCCTTCTTTATGCCTGCTATGGCTGCCAGTTCCACTACACTTTTTCTTGAATTTACAATGAAAGAAAAAAATAGCATAGACACAAATAGTTACACAGAGGAGTGTGGAGTTAGAATTAACTTTGTATAGGCATCACAAATCTAATTTCATATTCTATTTAAAACTTCTAAAGTCAAATGCATTTCAAATGCATTATGCCAGCAATCCTTCAGTTTGAATGTTCAAGTCAGGATTTATGCTGCGCTGCCTTGCCTCAGAGCACTGTCCTAAAATTCTAACTATTTGATGGGTGCCAGGATATAATCTTGGAAGAATTGTATAATCAATTCTTAAGAAAAAGAAGCTCTTTAGGGTGCCACCCTAAATAAACTTTAATGCAAACATGGAGCAGCTAAATTCAGCAAATAGTGAGGATTAAACAGAGAGCATTCTGCTTCCCTTTATCATACCTTAGATTCTTTCTTCTATTAAAATCTATGACCTGAGGGTAATTACCCATACCTATTTCTAGGAGGACAAGGTCAGAACATTATTTAATTCTTTAAAGTAAACAAACAACTGAGGTAAGAGGTTAGACAATGCCTAGACTTTCATGATGCTGAAAGTCTGTTCACTGTGAACTATGGTAATCCTTTATGAGTTGGTTATAGTAGTCATCAGTTTGTAAGAAATACTCTCGGACGTTATGAACTCCTGCAAGAAGAACATTGAGCACCTTCACTGGAAGGTGAAGATAAGACCATAAATATAAGACCATAAATATAAGACCATTTTGTCAACCTCTTTTTCTGTCATATGTGCATAAAAGTATTCCTTATCAATACCACTGAATGTTTATGCTGTTACAAGGACAACAAAAACTGAAAAATCACAAATCACGTTCTATTGAGAATGCCTGTTGGACAACCAATGGAAAAGAAAGATACACAGACTAGATAGACTCCTCAGGGGATGTAGGGCCATCCTCTTCCTTTGAACTGTGCAATTGCACTGCAGCCAAATCTCTTGCCATTACCTTTTCTATCTGCTATTTGTGCACTTTCTTATCACTCTGCCATCAAATAAGACTAAAAGCAAAAAGGTTCTTCTGTCTCTTTTGTCTAAGTACTATAAGCTAATCTCAAATTTTAGAGTAGGAAAATGAGATGTAGTTTAGAGCCTTGGTATAACACAGAAACATGTTTAAAAATTCTTTCTGTATAAGTAAAGCTTTTATTTTTGTGTAAAAGCTACCTTGTGTGCATTCATAATGTGTGAATCATGTTATTCGTATCATCCCAACAACAAATGAAAAAGTTTTTGTCTGCTTGAGAAATTGTAATATAACTACAGATTCTATGTGCTTCAAAATAATGTATAATCAGTCAATGTAATATTCTCAAATTATTTAGTAAATGCACAAAGATAGATCAGACATTTGATGATACTGAAAGCTCAGCAGTGGGTAAAATTGATTGAATGCACTTTGAGCAAGAATAAAAGAGTTTGTGATTTATTGACTCTTTGTAGATTAATCTGAGGCCTCATTAAGCAATGAAGCAGAATAGTAAACCTGATTTGAAGGAATGTTAAAAATGGTCTTACAGCAAGGAAAAAGAATTACATCCTACTTCTTGACATTAGGTATTTTTGCAACTTTCAGTGATCTTGAAAGGCAACACCAGTAAGCAATGGGGGAAAACCCAGTGTTCTTTGTGTCAGATTTTCTAACAATTCTTCTATTTCCAAGCACTGAAAAATGCTCAAGCAAATAAAAAATAAAGACAAAATAGTTATGATTTGGAATAATATACTTTTTTTTTTTTAATTTATCCACTTGTGGCCAAATTTAGTACCTCAGATTTACCAGTCCAGTTTTCCTTGCTATGTGATTGCTTGCATTTTCTTAGATGATTTGATTTTCATATGTAACATTGATTTCTTGATATTTGCTATCTAGATCTGAATTTTGCAACTTGAGGATTTGTTTCTTTCACATTAAATCACATTAAAAAGTCATTATTTTGCTTTCAGTGAACAACAAAGATTATTTTTTCTGCTGTATTCACAAAAGGTGCTTAGAGGACACAGACAGATCTTTTGTCACTTTCCAAGGAATTTTAGATTTTAGCTTATTTATTCAGCTTGTACTGGTCCAATGGAAAATATGTAAGACAAATCCCTTGTAACTAGTAATTTGGATATCAGGATCCTAAGGGCAGTCTTACAATAATAGCTGTTAAAAATGTTCATGATAAATAAACCTTTTATTTTCTCATAATGTTGTTGTAGGGACAAGTGCTGAAGCACTTTTACTGTGCTGATAGTTTAAAACAATCCTCACTATGTATGCATATATATTTATGATATACAAGAACATAATATGCAAAATAATACCTAAGAATTACACCCATAAAATACACAGTGGGAGTTTTCTACCTGGGCTGATATATTCAGAATGCATGAAGGGACAGAACATTACTCCCAAAACTCCAAGCAAGAAAAGAGCAGCTCCTCATATTTCCTTACTATATTTAATACAGAATATTAAAGAGGCTTGCAGGAGCCCTCCCCCTGGAAAGAAATATTATACAAAACCGTAGATGATATTTCCTTCTACTAGGTCGGCTTGACAAATAACAATTTTCTTTGAGAATTTGATGCTCTTCATTTGCATTAAAAAGTGATATAAAGCAGTGTAATATTTCAGTTTCTCTTACTGGGAATGTTGAACTTGAATTTTGATTGGGAAAAAAAAGACTATCACCAGCTACTTCAAGATGATTCAATAAAATGCTATGACAGACAGCTTTATATGTGAATGTTGTCTGTGAAAGAACAGTAAGTTTGCAAAGACAGCAGTAAAAGTTGACCTGTTATGAAGATAATGTTTGAACACAAGAAATTCAGAGGTTCGGAAATTTTTTTATTTTACTCAGAAAAGTTAGGAGGGATTCAGGAAAGAGGAAAAAAAAAAGTAGAAATCTTGAAAGATATCCCTTTAAAAAGTCAGAAAATCAATTAAACACAAAGAGGCTAATCCTATTGAGAGACTGTTACAAATGAATTACTTGCTACTTTACATGAAAAGACAAGAGAGGAGAAGAGAAAAAAAGGACAAAGAAAATAGATGTGGAAAAGATGAGTAAGCAAAGCTGTGGAGGGAAGAGTGAATTAGAGCAAGTTCATGGTAATGGCTGTATTCAGGTATAGGATAAGGTGTCCTGCTTCTACTGGATTACATATCACTACAATCCTCAAATTCTAAACCTGGCCTCTCGAAAAAGACATTTAATTTGGTTTGTAAATCAAATGTTTATTGTTTATTCCTGTGTAGATGTCTTGGTTCAGGGAATGGATGACAAAGGATCACTTCACTGTTTTTCTTTTTTTTTCACATTTCCTTAACATAAAATGACTACCATCATGGATAGTGTGGTGGTAAAATTATTAATCTACAAGATATGAGAGAAATGTTTAAGTTTATCCTAACTAGAAAAATCACTCTTTTACTAAAAGCTATCAGTGACCATTTCTAAGCTAAGGTGACAATGGGTGTGCCACCCCTACAGGCTCCACCAAGAGCCATCTCTCCATATTGTCATATTATTTCCTGTTTTATTCCTTCTTAGGAATTATTTACTGTTTTATTCCTTTTCTCTCATGGTTACACTGAAGGGTTTTACTAACATCATAATTATATAATTTACATCATGTTGGCAAAAGATTTTTTTCTTCTTTTAATGTTTTACTTGTAGGATTTAACAAGTTTATAGATATCAGCCCCCAGTGTTATGATACAGTTTTAATTTAGAGGCAGATAACCATTATTGCACGGTAATTCTTTCTTGCAGATTTATGGAATCATAAACCTGATAGTGCTTTAGGGATGCTTTCAAAGGAAGCAGCAGGAACAACAAAGGAAATGTTGGAAAGAAAAGTATTGCTGGATACTGTAGAAGTATTTTTCTTTTTTGAGGGAAGAATCAGAATGCCTATACAAGGGAATGATAATCCTAAAATATAGCATATTTTGGGCAATATTATTATAAGCATTACCAGTATTTCCTGCTAACTTATTCCTTATATGGCATACACTCTTGTCATTCCATGCCTCCCTTTCCTGTTAGCAAAGTTTTGTGCCAAGAGTTTTCTGTTGTGCCATGACTTTCTAATACATTGGAAAGCATCTTTAGGTTCACCATAGGTGTCTCATAAATTTGTCTTGCAAAAAAATGCACAAGAATGTGACTAAATTGTTTATTTTGATTTAAAGGATTGGCCTGTCTTAGTAGGTTTTGTATGCTTATTATGCCTGATAATTTAGGATTTTTTCTGGACTCAATTGTCCATTTAGACATTACATTGCCCATGTATGTACATTTGTGTTTAAACAGAACCCTAGGAAGTTTATGTCTTGTTTTCCCCCAAAGTCAGCTGAAAATTATGAGAAATACAACATAAAATTGGACCTTGGCAATAAAAATTTTGGTTTGATTTTGAGAGTGGTCATATTTACATTAGTATTAAAAATATTATAAATTTGTTTCCACATTTATAGTATTGTTCTATGACTATTTGTGTTCTTATCTGTCTACCTAAAATGTATAGAAAGGACATCCATGATTAACTCTAAAAAAGAAAGTATTTCCAGGCAGACCTTCTGAATTTAGAAACAAGATAAAAGCTTTATGACTCAAAGAAAAAAATCAAATGGGCTTTTTTTGGATTGTTTTGGTTTGTTTTTTTTTTTTTTTTTTTTTTTTATATAGCCACAAGCATCATATTTACTCAAAGTGCTGTAACGATAAAAGCAAATATCTCTTAAAGGAAGTTAGGACAAAAGCTGTCAGAGAACTGGGTAGTAAATAGCCCTGAAATTGTTTTCTCTTCTTCATTTCAAAAGCTGAAGGCAAAGAATGTTTGACCTTTTACAAATGGAATGGTTTCCTGCAGGTCATGGTGCTGTATTGAGTGCTGCTGGTCGTGTGCAACTTGATGCAGTCATTATGAATGGTGAAAACATGGCTGCTGGCACAGAGTCCTGCATAAGGAGGATTTCTAAATCAGTGACATTTGCTTGTTTCAGTACCCCAAAAATCAGAATATGCCTTTCTGCTTCCTCTATTCATCCGTATTTCCCGAGTTTTTTGACAGGAGTTGCAAATTAAATAGTATGATTGTTCTACATCACCCAGAAAGTGTAAAAGGGTCAAGGAGAGAAATGTGAAATACAAGCAAAAAAGCTGCTCTTAAACCTGTGATATCTATACTCCATTAGTTTTCACCTTGACATATTAATGAAATATGAATGATATTTCTATTCAACCTTATATTACAACTTATGAATATTTTAATGAATGTCATATAACCCATAGGCTAAATTTTGCTCCCATTGAGAACAATGGAAATTTTTACTATTACTCTCAATAGACTAAGACTTGACTCCACTTTACAGTTAATTTATCTCCGGCCTTTTGTTAAAGATTCTTGTTTGGATACTGGCTTCTTTCCATGTAGCTGGTGTGTAGATAACTAATTCATTAATGCCAGTTTGGGGTCTTTTTCATTTTCTCATGCTTTCTTAAATTTCACTTTTGCTGTGACCACTACAGAAGTCAAACAACTAGGTTGTGCAACAGTGGAGAGTATTCAAGCATAGATATATATGTATCCCTACCACTATTAGGAATTATAGACTTATGAGGTATCTAAAAAATTCTGTCAGGCAGTGCTTCTTTCAACTCCTTGTCTGTTTTAACCATACTTTTGTTGCAACTACTCTAGACTTGCAGTGGAAACTCACAGGAGTGAGACACCATGTGTTAAATGATCCTGACCCTTTAACAGCAGCACAAGTGTTATCATAATAAGCTCTGTAGTGGTAAAAATAACATCTTAGTAAAAGGTACATGGTAAACCCAGGAATATTTCAACACACTGCAAAAGATGGTTAGTTGAGTCCATAGAAATGTGTTGTTAGAAATACATGAGAACTGATAAATTTCAATTTTCTGCCATAATAATTTAATTATCAACTAATTATTTTGAGAAGCGTTTATGAAACCACAAAGAGAGTTTCTCTGGTGTCTTGCTGACAGTGATTCAGGATTCACAAACTATGTGTCCAAGTCCTCTGAAAGACCCTATCAGATAGTTTTGCTTAAAGTACTAATTTCACCACTAACGACAGAACTCATTATGCTCCTTACTGAAAAAATGCAGTCAGAAGAGATTATCTGTTTATGCAACCTACTACTTAAGTAGCAACATAGTGGTTAGAACAGTTAAAAAAAGTAGAAGAAAAATTTGGCTGCCTACAATCAGTACCAAAGGTACAATAGAAAAGAAGGACACTGTCCCGTTCATTTGCCTACTGTGTTGTGGCAGTTTATGAATGCAAGTTTGCAAGCAGATTTTGTGCAGGAATAAACAAAATAGTTCCTTCCAATAAGAAATTTCATTATGGCTAAGAGAATGGTTTGAATTTTGGTCTATTCTCTCTTTGTTGACAGCACAGCCCTTGATGGCAAAACTCCTTTAAATCCCAAATCTATTGTGCAAATTGGCTCCCTGATGTGCACTGAAAATCAGGACATACATGTGTGTCTCATGACCCGACCATAGCCATGACTGTCATCATGTCATAACTGCTCACAGAGGTATGTAGAGATCATCAATCTCATGTACACAGGACAAAAGAAGCAATACTGGTTTGAGGATGATGTTGCTCCATCAACAGAGTCCACCTCCATAGTCCACCTCACGCCTTCACATTCTTGGGAACAGTGACATGTCTGCTTTCCCCTTCAGCGCAGCCATGAGATCCACACGTCAACCTATTGCAATCTCAGACTCATTTATTGCCAAGGTGCCCATGGGGAATCTAAATGTTATGACTGGTCACACAAAGTCTGTTACTGTTACTGCTGAGGACAGCTGAAGGATTTATAAAAGAGCTTTGTCTTTTGCAGCCAAGAAAGTCACTGTAACTGAACCCATGGCACACATCAGCCCTTGAATGGCTGGTTTGTATGAGTATTATGCTGGAAAACTTAAGAAAGAAATGAACAACTTGGCAATTTTGGGTGCTCTGGTCAATGCTTTGTATATCCAGAAGATTTGAAGCTGATTCAGGATTCAGAATGGCTAACTTTGTGTGGTTCATCTCAAAGAATGAGGATAAGACAATAAGGGGCCTCAGGTACTGTCATGGTTTCCCAGTCAAATTCATGAGAAGAGCAGCAGAAGTGGAGCAGGAACAGAAGCACTGGAATTGGCAGTATGAATAACAGGCTGTACATTTTTACAAAGGCTAAGCAGAATTTTCCAGCATGTATCAGGCATGTTAACAGTGCTAACAGGTTCACATGCTATCCATTAGGGAGACTGACATGTAGCCATTTTTCTTGAGGTCATTGATGTTGAAATGTCCTTTAATGTTTACAGAGGAACTCTGAAAGAAAGATAGATATTGACAAGTTCACATAGTAGATACTGAAGACTAATCCTCACTAAAGCACTCAATAAACTAATCAAGCAAATGAAAGTCAGATGGGGAAATGTTGATCTCCCTCTAATCTTGCTGACCTCTGTGGTTTTTTGGATTAGTTTTTTATACTGTATCTTGTAAGTATTTTTCCTCTTCATCTTGTTTTATCATCACCTCAACAGATGGCAGAGAAGTTTGTGAGTTTTAACCCCTATGACAAAATTAAAAAAAAAAATTATCAATAACCTCTTCAAAATTCACCATTTCCTTCTGCTAAGAAATTGAGGAAACCCTGCCTTGAAAAAAATTAATAATTAATTTAATATTATAAAAATATTTTCTTGTACTATTTTAGATGAGCCTTTAGAGAAAATTTAATATAGTTTAAAAATATTCCTTCTGATGAAATACTATAAACTTAAGAAGCAAATTTGAAAGGCTCTAACTTATTGTGCAACATCTGCTGCCATCAAAAGCGTCAATACTGCTATATATATTTTCTGGCACATCATTAAAATCCAAGTATCACTATAGAGATATAATTCAGTTTACTTTTTCTAACTTTTAAATAAAAAGAAATCCTTCTCAGAGGAATCTTAATGTAAGTTTTTAAAGAAAATGCAGAATATATTTTGTTTACATCAAGGATAAAAAAATAATTTTTCAAGTTACTATGTACAAACTTCCTCTTCTCTGTAGGATTTGAAACTCCAGCTAAAACCCCCTGAAGAGAGTCAGTAAGATTAAGCAAAAATGATTGGAATAGCCTCTAAGTATTTTTCCTGAAAGAATTCTGTAGTCAGTCTGTTATTTTCTTCTATATGCGCTTTGATTTCCGTTCCCAAAAGCCATTAAAATGAAGAAAAAAGAGTGCTTTTTGCAGTGACATATTGGCCTAGGATTTGAGTTTGCAAATTATATGTAAACATAAGGAAATCCTTGTTAGGTGCATTGGAGCTTCTTCTAAGATAAGCATTAAGATATATTGTATTTGATGTTACTCAAGAGAGTGCAGGTAATCTGCACAGATTTGCTACTGCCTCTCAAAGCAACAGGAAGAAACAAATTCAACTGCAATTTCAAAAAAGGCAGTCAGCTTCCTAGGTGAACTTCTGACTTAAATTTACTTATAATTTGGCTTTTCATCCCTCCTTTTGGAATCCTTTCAATAAGATATGAAGGTAAAATAATGATTTCATCATTCAAATAGATTCCACACTGTTAGATTTCAACTCTTCTCTGTAGCTTTTAGAATTCATAGTAGGAATGGTGACCTGTTGCGCTCAAGTCACCTGAGATCTGTGAAAGTTTTTGGTATGCATTAGGCAGCATTAAGTGGCAGAAAGTGTGCCTCTGCTATCTCTGGACTGTGAAGCTCTGTTCCACAATGCAGTGAGCTGTGGATGGCTGCTGTCTTTGATGTGTGAAACTTCTCCTGAGCTTTCTACTCCACTTTTCATCTTAGAAATTGAACATTGTCCTGTGGAGTCTGACAGCATAGATGTAAATGTACTGGTATAATAACTCTCACTATGAAGCTGAATATCTGGCACATGAAGGCTCTTTCATTGCCAGTCTTCTGTTCATTAAATTACTAAGAAAACCCATAGCACCCCACCTAACATCCTGCTTCCCTTCTTTGCATTTACTGTATTTAATTTGTCCATTTAAAGTGGTGGGGTACATAGTTGGTTAGGGATTTTTCCTTTCTCCAGCCATACAGTAGATTTTGGTGACTTTGGTTCAGTTGAATTATTGTTTCTATAAAGCCTAAATTAGACAAGCAAACAGGTAAGGAGGAAAGCTAAAATGGTGGTAAATATTTTCAAAGACAACATGTAAGGCTATATGCATTGCTTGTGCTTTAATTAAAAGGGCATCTTGAGGTAACCATTTTGTATCTTGGCTTTACTACAGCTGCCTTCTCTGACTCCCTGTATGCCTTCTTAAAACACCAGGGCCTCCACTTTACACCACCTGTGCAATGGTTCTTCTTCACAGCACAACCTCCTTTTTACTTCTGACCTGCTGCTTTGCCTCCAAGGACATATCTGTTCCCTTGTGTCCCAACAACAACACTCTGTTGTTGGCTATGGAATCCAAGCAGGTGATAAGGTTGTGAGGTAGCAATCCTAAATCTTGGACATGGAATTGTACAGGAGACAAGTTGGGATCCTGGTGGTCTACTTGGCCCATTAAACCTTGGGATTAAGTTATATAGGAGATAGATACATCCATAGAGCTTCATTTTTAGAAGTTACCACTTCTATATTTTTAAATTAAAAGAAAATTAAAAGTGAGAGTAGGGAAGATATCTCCTCTTACATAGATGTGAGGATTGCCACAGAAATCCAAACTGTTTTTGCCAATATCTCTGCTGGTGTTATATGATTAGGTTACTGTAGAGAACTTTCTCACCAGGGTATTTTCTTATGCAAAACTTCATACTGGGTTTGGAGAAGTTTCATGCAGAGATCCTGTTATCTATTAGAAGGCTTTCCCTTTAGCTCTACTATATGGATGTCCAGAGTTCATAAGTTATTTGCTGGATTCATAAAGCATGTCCTGAAGAAAAAAAAAAATACTGATCTTGTTGTCTAAGTCATGCAGATGCTTGTATTTATCATTCTGCTTCATTTGTGTCAACAACAGGTTGGATCAGAGCCATAAGGTTTGTTATGGGAATAAAGGAATAGGTCTTGAGTTCTGACTTCTTGGCTTGACAGATTTGCCTGCAGACAAACCTTCACAGAGTATGGCAGTTCTCACCAACCTTTAGGAAGAATATGATTATAGGCTTACTTTTGTTGCTAAAGATCCAAATTTTTTAGGCCAAATTTGCTTGGCCTAAAGACCCAAATTTTTTTTGGTTTTCATCTAAAATAAAGGTACCCGGAGTTATAATTTATTCTAATAACTTATTTCCATTAATATTTAGAGCTTTTTCTCCTATCTAGCAAAGGTATAAATGCTTGTCTGGTTGAGCTTTTTATTCTTGCAGCTGAATCACAGATCCAAATATTTAATGACATGATACAAATATGTGTCAAGGGGTCTTGAAGTCTGTAAACTTTAGAATGGTGCATATGCATCCCTATCTCTGAAGATTCAGCAGTACTTATTCATTGTACCAATGTATAATTATCACTAAGGATTTGAATGCTTTGAGGGAAAAAAACCAGCAAAGGCCCATAATACTTTAGGTATATTCTTATGAGAAAGATAAGGATTATTTTTTGTGTTAGCAAATACTTATGCATCTCACAGGTTTTGAAACAGAGTTGTCTCTGGTACATACTTTCCCTTCAAGAGGGAAATACGTCTTTAGAATTTGACCAGCTGCTAAACTCTCTTCCTCTTTAAAGCCTGATGTATTCTTTGGGTTTGATTCCTGTGATGTGCAGAAAGATGGCCACAGAACCATACATTTTCAAGTTGTTTTCCAAGGTGTGCATGAGGTTTAAAACATGTCTTGTGAGTGTCTTCACTGAGGAGTTAAAATCTGTAAAGAAAGCCTGATTTAAATAATATCCTCCACTATGCAGAGAAAAGTTACATGATATATTGCAATTTTCATCATTTTTTTACTAGGATATCCAATTTCCTTCTAGGCCCTGGTTATTACTCTTTCAGAACTATTTTAGTCTATTCTATCACTGATTCTTATAATGTCTAGTACCACTTAAGCAGGAAACAGCTAAGTTATAAGTACTATTGAGTAAGTCACATACACTAAACTTAGTCTTTGAAAAATATTAGGAACAGCTTTAAAGGAACATGATCAAGGTTAAACAGCTCACATCTTGACAGTCCAAATCTGAAAAGAAATGTTCTGTTTTATTGGGGAGTATTTTAAAAACATAAAATACCGTTTGGAGAGGAAGAAGGGTCAACCTTGCAATGTCCCTGTAATGCTTCTCAGGTAGTTTACATTAATGACCCATGTCTAACAAATTTCCCAATAATCTTGAATAGGAACCTTGGTTAACTTTCTGTTTCATTTTATAGTTTTCAGTTAAGCACCATTTCATTGGGTAAGATTATATTCTGATACATGTAAAATAGCTCTGCCAATTCTGCATAAAAGCAGTATCTTCATCTCATTTTGTGTAATGGAAAGAGATCTTCTTTGTTAATTAGATGCAGCACAAAATGGGCTGTTCAAATTGAGTTCTGGATATTGGTCAGACATCCTGAAGAATATGCTGGAAAACAAGAGGATTCATTTTTCCAGATAATATGTGACAAAGGACAAGATTTTACAGTACCTTCTATTTTTACAAATTTTCAATTCCATCTGTATTCATAGTAGAACTTTTAATGAAACTTAATTTTTATTGAAGAGAAACTGTTTATACTTTTTAAGTAATACAAAATATAATTAAGTAATTTAAAAGCAAATTCCTGTAGCTCGGAGCTCTCTGTAAAGTACTTTGAAATTTCTTAAATAAATTCAAGACAGAAAAATGCTCACTGTTGAAATGTATAGCTAAAAATAGAGGTCTTAAAAAAAAAGAAAAAGAATGAGACATTAAATACACAATGATACAGGGTTTTTTTAATCAAATGCTCTTGGGTATTTGCAGGGAATTCATCTGAATTAACTTAGACATCGGCAAGTTGTCTAGACTTAAAAAGTCAACACAGATCACTGTCATCTTCAGGATACAGTGACCTTCAGGACCACACAAGGAAAATACACACCTTTAGAGGGCAAAACACTTCCTGCAAGGACAGGTTGAATTAGCTGGAGTGATCTTTACCTGCATTAGCTGTATGGACATCTGTACAGTCACCAGTTTGGATTTAGGCAACCGAAATTTAGATGTCCAAAGATAAATAGTTTTCATCCTTATGTTCTGAAACTGTACTTTAAAGAATGTTCTCCATCCATATTATAATTTATTATGTAAGAATGATGGAGAAGGGAAGCAATCCAGTCCTCATTCATTCATTCACTCTGCTCTAATCCACTTAGTTCTGCACCTACTTCAAAGTGCTCTAATGAAACAAATAATTCTGGAATCTGCTACCTGTTTTGAGGTTTTGGGCTAAGATTTTAGGTTCTTGTGATGACTGAACTGCTCAAATTTCCTGCACAAGTTCAACCACTGAAGTAATCCCAGAGCCCTGATATTTATATTTATTCTTATGCAGATTCAATCATTGAGACTAACAGAGCTTTCATTCTGCCATGTAATGAACAAATAAAAATGAACCAACTACAAAAATTGTGTTTCTACCTTTTGCAAAATCCATATAGTCCTAGTGGCAAATATGTTAGTGTAAACTGTGTGCTGAAAAAGTCAAAGTAATCTGTGCTTTGAGAATTTGCACACGTTGGAAAGAAAATACCATGAAAAAAATTCAGAGAAAGATAAATACAGAGAAACTATCAATGTATTATTCCTATCTCTTTCTCTCATTACTGTTTTTATCCTGATTGGCAGAACAGACAAAGAATACCCTTCAAAGTCATAAGCTGCTGAAGTAGATTTTCTATGTTGTAAGAAAATGAAATTGTCTCCATTGAAGACATAACAGTTTCTAACTAGGAAAAAGAAAAGGAAAAAAAAAATAAAATAAAAATTCAATGCCATCCTGTTCTTAGATGAAGCCCTAAGTGCATACAGGACATATGTTTTGTTTTGAAAGACTTGACTGGTGCTGGATTACAAAAGGTGGTATCATAAACTTCATTTCCCACATATACGATTCACTGTTTTTTCTCTCTGAGCAGAGCCATAATTTCTCTAGCCCCAGGAAAATTACATGGAATGCATAGGGGACAGTATGTGAATTCTGCTGCTTTCTCACCCCCTCAGAGTGAGGAGAAAGCATATTTGTCTTTCATGTTCAAATAATAATTTTTATTGCTAAGGAAAAACCTCACTAAACACATGTGCTCTTTAATTAAATTAGATTTTTGGCTCTTCCTCTGAAATCTTGAAAGAAAAATAATAGTATTTGTAAGCATGTGTTTATATCAGGGTGAGAGAGCTATTATTTCAGAGTTCCTTAGACTTCAAAAAGCAAGTATGGAAAAATACATGTAAAAATTTGAAACAAAATCTGGTAGTTTGTGTGAGTTGTTTCCAAAACTGTCCTAATTTCCATAAGCTTTCCAAAGAAAACATCTAGATTTCAGTGGAAGCCATGCATTTCTGCAAAAGGCAAGGGTTAACTAAGAAATAAATAGCTGAAGTTGTGCAATTATTGTAAATTCCCTTCCCTTCCCTTCCCTTCCCCTCCCCCCTCTCCCTGCGC